>BQKZ01010936.1:0-11742 GCA_036244855.1 Temnopleurus reevesii | reverse complement strand
TGAGATTTTGGGTTCGTAGGGTCAAAGGTGGCAGTGCACAAAATTTGTAAAATGTTTTTGATTTCTGAT
The DNA here is from genome assembly GCA_036244855.1 of Temnopleurus reevesii. Taxonomy (NCBI): domain Eukaryota; kingdom Metazoa; phylum Echinodermata; class Echinoidea; order Temnopleuroida; family Temnopleuridae; genus Temnopleurus; species Temnopleurus reevesii. The sequence goes on along the minus strand of BQKZ01010936.1, from coordinate 11,673 downwards.
GGCATGGAACAAGCCGTACATATATTTCTGATTGCGTGATGGCGGAGGCATAAATTTCGACCGTGCGCGGTTGAGGATTCATCTAGTTATAAAAGCTTTCATTTTCCCTTCAATCTGTGGTTTGTGTCATAATTTTGTAAGAAAGATATAATGAGTGTTTGAAGGTTGAAATCTGATTTTTTAACTTGCACGTCTTTATCTTAATATTATTTTTTTTCATCAGCATGAGTGCTTGATTTTATGGTTTGATTTGAAATTCATACAGGTAGTGTCATAGCTTTGAGAAGTATCTTGTCCATCCCATACAAAAGGTTCAATTTTTATAGAATAAAATTCACACCTGGGCGATGTTTCAAGTTCAGAAATACTTAAAGAATGACTGGTGTCAGTTCTTGTGCTTAATGATCGAGAATTGTATGAGTGAGTATTGATCAAGAACTGGTTTCAGTCATTCTTAAAGTCTCTCTAAACTTTGTGAACATCGCTCAGTACCAATTCACACTCTTTGTTTATATGTAAAAAAAAGAAGAAAAGAATGTAATCTCAATGTTTGATAATACTAGCACATTTTCAAAATTATGGTACTTTTGTGTACTTCACGAAAAGCTTTATGATTGGAATTGTATCAACGGTGGTATTATTTCCAAGACAAATTAACACATTTTATTTTAATAATTTATAGGCATATTATTAGCAGACAAACATGAATGAAAAGCAAAAATTCCTTTAATCATGTCAGGAATTGAAATACAGTGTAGAGACTGCTCACTGTTGTGGCACTGCCTTCACAAATTATAGATAACTCTCTTCCTCAGAACTTCCAACAAGTCACCAATCTTTGAAAGAATAGAAAAGAGGAATATTGTTCTTGTGTATACCTACACATATCTATCATGGACTGCCCATTTTTTTTTGAAGTACTAGAAATGTATTTGCTAAGGTAGCTTGGAAGCGAAAAATTTTGAAATGCTGATAGAATTAACAGAAATGCACTAGTCAAAATGATGAATGTTTTTGCACTAAATTCATTTTTAGAGACATGCATAATTACAGAAATACAGACAGATGAAGATGAAATAATGACTGTCTAACATGCAAATTCATGTGTCACCTAAAACAGAGTACACATGTGGAAATTAATCCTTTTACTTACATTACATCAATAGATTTTGAGCCACTTTGGGCGTGACAATTTCTTTTTTCAAGAGGGCGTGGCTTCCAAACTGAATGCCTAGATTTGGTGTCAAAATTGTGCAAAACTTAAAAGAAAAAAGTCTTGAAACGTTGCGGTGATACCTCTTCGCATTACAGATTTAACGTGTGAAACGTTGAGGGGTGGGGGTTTGATTCAATCCGCCACCCCCTCCGTCCGGCCTCTTTATGGTTAAAAATACAGGCCCGTATTCCGATAGCGAGGTTTAAGTTAACCCTGGTCTAAATCCATGGTTTAAGTATGGGTAGCCAAAAGTGCCAACATTTTATTTACAATGAATAATTTGTATGTTAACTGCTCTCTTTTTCCATACTCTAATAATGTAGAAAATTATTGAAGTTTTTATTCCGAGACAGTTTTAAATAATGTGAGTGCCAAATGTGCTGGTAAATTAAACATCGACTATTATAGATTCAAGCCTCTTTTGGCTCTCCATACTTAAACCACAGATTTAGACCAGGGTTAACTTAAACCTCGCCATCGGAATACGGGCCACAGTCTTTAAAAGAACTTGTGATTATTTTTGTGATTTGAAGAAGAACTGATTTGAGGAAGAATTGGTTATGTGTGTCATTGTTGACTGCATTTTGAATGGTTTCCGAGAGGTTTTTGTTTTTGTTTGCTCACCCACAGGCATGTGAAGCATGGAAAGGCGAGGCTACCGAGGCCCAAGAAAAAGCTAAGCATGCTGAGATAGAAAAGAACACAGCGTTGCAAAGAAAAGAAGAGGTAATTTGTGCTTCTGACTTTCGACCGACTCCTTGATATGAAGAGTTCCTTGCCAAGCACTTATTTTAGGATTCAGGGAATAATTTTACTATTCATTTTTTATGAGTAGATTTAGATTTTCAACGCCAAACTAAATTTTTGTGTAAAAATTTCCAAACAGGACGTCTAAACAGGACATTTTTTTTCTGGAGCAATCATGCCAGAGATTTTAGCAAACTTTGATGGAATATTTACTCGTTAGGTTTGACTTCAATTTATTGAAAATAAGAAAACTAGAGTTTATTTGCTCTTGTATTGTGATTAGCTGCTCATATTGATAGTGTGTGACTGTGTTTCATAACACTTAACATGCATTGCTGAAACCCTTATGCAATAAAAGGAGAAATTATAAATAGGAAGAAGCCTTTCATAGACAAGTTTCACTCTTAAATTACAAAGTTTATTTAATACTAGAATATTTTGTTGAAGCAATTAGATATATCAGGTTTTTTTAAATTATCTTTGAAATTAGAAGCATCAAGTTCATTTCCCTGTTAATATGTTGATGAAAAAGCTAAGGCATTGGGCTCAAAATATGCTGGCAGGGATATTAATGTTGTCTAGATATGAGTAAACGAATCTCAACAAAATTATTAGTGAAAGTATTATCCTTATTGGAAGCAGCTGAAACATTTTATTATGCAATGTGAAACTGACCTCAAGTAGTGAAAGTATTTATTTTCCATTGTTTCATGGAAATTAAGAGTGGTTTCATTTTGTTTTCAAATATAACAAGTTGAATATAGTGAATCAGTACAGTGGTTGAGTTGGTCATGTGATAACAATCACCTCATCACTATTTTCGTCCGTATCTATAGTTTCCATTGACAATTTGCCAACTGTTTTATTTTTGATAGTTTCATGACTGAATATATATATTTCCCCAAGTCATTTTAGAGGTGGAAAAAGAGATCTTGCAATTTGAGGGTTGATAATTCTGAAGTAATTTTTTACCTGTCCCTCTTTCGGTTATTTAAAAGAATATGTTCAGGTTTATAAACATGTAGTATTTGGAAGGTTCGCTATGACTCATTCTGAATGTTATTCCATAGATATGTGGATTGACATGAACCCAGTATAAAAGTTAATTTTTTGCAGAATGAAATTGTTCCTTATTTTATCCAGTGTCCCCATCATCATCCATATATTTATTGTTCATTCTAAACAATTTTGTTTGTTTTATACATTGATAAGCCTGTCAGATAAGCATGAAGTAGACAGATAACGTTGCTTGCTCTTGACTGCTAGCCCACAGCATAAGGCCTCACCATCGCATCTTCTCATACACATTCTCTGTTTACTCCCTAACCAGGCTTTCAAGGAATCTAGAATACTCAAGCAAGAGATAGAAGGCTTAACAGGAGGCCCACATCTACACGTGTTAAACAAGGTAGCAGAGTTAGGCAGTTTACCCGTGACCAAGCTAAAACAATTACAATCTCAGCTCAAGTTGGATCTAGAAAAAGTTGAAAAGGTAAGTTCACATGGATTGTATCATATCATGGATTCTCTTCAAATTATTATGTAGACATGATTGGTTGATCCAAGAGTTGCTTCTGCATTGATTGCTCTAGTCTTAAATTCTTGTAAATTGGGGATTGGGTTGTGACCTGGTTTATGCTTCAGAATGATTTAAGGTTTAATGGAGGGTAAGGTTTGAAATTACATTTAAACGTCAGCTTACTGTTAACATTTTACACTGATTCGTATGTACTGGACCATGTGTCGTATATTCTATGAGTTCTAATACTTGGTGGAAAAATTAGGAAGGAAAAGGATGGACATTGGATACGTAACATGGAATTTTTTTTCTATGATAATATAATTAAATTTTTTTTAAAAAATGTGAATGTTTTTGTTTTTAATCAAAAGAAGGATACAATTGTTAGATGCCAAATGCACTTTGATCATATGAAGTTCTATATTTTGCATTAAAAATTTTTGTTGATAATCCTTTCCTCATTTAGAAAATATTTGGAAACTTTGTTTAGCAAGTTAGTTTGATGCCGATGCAATATGACTTGTAAAGATTCCCCTGATCCAATGGCTTTAACATATCCCAAATGTGCATTTCTTTGTTACTTTTCCAGGTGTTACATATAAGAGAAAACTTCACGTGCTGCCTGTGTCAGGACCGTGAGCGTAGCGTCGTAGTAGGACCTTGCCAACACTTAGCCCTGTGTTCATCGTGCGCGACGACGGTCAGCGAATGCCCCGTGTGCCACATACAGGTGAATAACAAGACCAACGTGGTGGTCCCGACACCCCTCTGACTGTGGGGCGGGGCCTCCCGGGGCAGAGGGCATAGTTTTGGTTTTAAATGATCCGCAAACACCAGGGGCCAGATGCTTTTAAACTCTTCATAGGTCAAATTTTCTGTGGACCAAGGCCCCAGTCACATAAAAGCCCAGAAGCAACACGGTTGAACAGTACTCTATGTTCTGAGGCAGCTTGCTGTTTTTTTTATCAAGTTGCTTCCGGGCTTTATATGTGACTGGGCCCTTACCTTGAATAGCCATGGGTTTGCATTGAGTTTTGACTTTTGAGGTTTCTTTTGGCCTTCCCCAGTGTTCCCATTTGTCTAGTTTCTATTTGTTATTATCATCTGAAACTGTTCCATGAGAGAAGGATTAGAGTTAGTGAGTCAGTTGTGAGCGATGGAGAAAGTGTGTGGGATCGATGATAAGAGAAACCTAGGAGGATTGAGAGTTTAGCCGTAGTCACATATACTGAGTTTATCCACTGTTCTGGAATATGCATGAGGTAAAAATGTGAATGTGAATAATGCTATAGCTGAACAAAGGTGGCAATAACCATATGCTCAGCTATTCACCTGTGATGGAAGCATTGAATTAATATGAAACACATCTCATGCATGCTCCGGAACAGTTAGCATCTTTGCACATGATCGGGATCACCCCATTTAACATGGTTCTTGGTCCAGTTGAGTATTATGTGCCCTACTTGAGACTCACCTCTCATCAGAGGGAAGTGTAACTCGGATCATATATGACTCAACTGGACGTGAATTGTGTTGGTTTGAGGTGAATCAGAGCTTATATGTGACTGGAACTTTAGGCTGGAGGACTAAACACTGAAAGTTTGTCAGATTTCATTGAGATATATACTTCTGTTTCTTGTCTTTTTCTGAGTATCAGTATCGCAACCAATGTAGTTTTGTTTGTTTTTGTTCATTTATTGTTGAATATTTACAACAATGTGAAATAAGCCGTATCGATTGGATTTGGAGAAACTTTTTGAAAGATATGACATTGGGGGATGATGTAAGAAATATTTTGTTGACTGAATTTTATTACCCCTGGTTAATCAAAATTATTTTTTGCTTGACCAATTGACAGAATCTGAGCTCATGGATTTGCTTTTGATTTGCTTTTGATTTGCTTTTAATTTGCAATTGACAGCAATTCTCGATCAACACCCCAGACCGAAATTCAATTAACCCAATCTTCTAAAGAATAAGATGTGAACGAAAAATGTAATAATGTTTGGACAGTCCTTGATACAGATCTTATTGGGAATGAGTACATCAATATAAATACTTCCATACTGGTGGAAAGATGAAAAGGCCTAGAGTTTTTAGTTTCAGATGGTTACGCTTTCAAAAGCTGCAGAGAGAAAAACATACATGAATCCGATTTCACACAAGCCTGCATTGTTTGAAATCATGGGTTTAAGTTTTTAATAGACCCGGGCTAATTAACAATGGTTTAGTCTGGGTATCGCGCTATTTGAATATCGACCTGTGGTTTTTTTTAAACTTCCAGTGCTATGAATAGAGTTACTTCGAACTATTTCTTGTGGAAATCCTATTATGTTAAAATTAAAAAAAAAACTTATTTTTTAATTCTTCCATTCCAGTGCTGCTTGAAGTCTTCATTTTAGGGCATTGTGTTGCTGGATAGTTTTGCCTTCAATCACAGATTTTTGATTAGCTTCATGCAACATTTATAAAGTAGAGGGAGCTCAATAGGTAGTGCAATATTATTGCATTAAACAATAGGCAATTTCCTAAATTGGTCAAACTTTTGGTGCGTTTGACTCTCCTTTTTTGTTTCACATTGAAGAAAAAAAGTAGCTATATTGCATGACCTCCAAAACCAGCAAGGCTTAGACAATGCACATCGAAACCTTAAGGTCGTTTTAGCATATACTAGATAAGATGTTTTCCAATCACAATTTCTCCACCTATTTCCAAACATGCCCGAGAGCAGCCATGGGCTTCTATCTTTTTTGTTCACCTTATAGCACATCAAAATTACACAAAGAATCACTTTTATTGAAGTATTAAAATATTTGTCATCTTCCATTACAATATTTAAAGTACATATCTCGTTGTTTGATTTTTTTTAATTTAATGCTAACAATGTTTTTCGATTCTGAATAAGCATACACTTGTAAAAAGTCATCTGCAAACTTGGTGTCTTTGATGGTCCATGCAACCCTCTCTACATAGAGCCACATTGTAATTCTGTTATATGGTTATGTATAAAGTGTTATAAATTATTCTGTTACAAGCTCAAGTTTGTTAAATATACTTCCCCTTATTACTAATGATAAAGCTCTCTAATTCTGAACTCACAAGTAACCAAGTTGAATCTCTTGGGACTGTAAAATTCTGTTTGAAGTAAGAAAAGCCTGACTGAGAAGTAATAAACAGGTTTTAGAGTATTTGCTGCAAAAATTAACTTTGACTTAGACAGTTATTTGACTGTATGTGGTGGTCTAGTCATTTTGCTTCGGATATTCGGAAATCACCTTCTGATGTGCAAGTTTTACATGTACATGTCTATGGGTTGAACAATCAACTACATGAACTCTCTTTTGCATTTTAGAAAAGGAATTTTATTTCAGAAAAAGTTAGACCTCTCCATAAAAGGGTTCTAATTAAAACTTTTTGAAACATTATTTTTTTTTACAATCAAAATTTCTCTTCATAGCACCCAGATATTGCATGTCTGTGTATCCTTTACAACTTGTCAATCTGTTTTATATGTGGTATATATTTTGTTCTACATAGCTTTCCTCTATGTCAAAAAGATTCGGGTATTCGACTCATATATGATGTAATGCAGCTGTATGGTATATAAGGGATTTGTTGTGTTGTGATATGTGAAGCAACTCAAGATATATAAATAGTTAATATTAGATTCCATGCTTTGTAGGCTTATCCAACTTCTTGCTTCCATGGCCGTTGAGGCAATTCCACAAAAAAGTGTCCTGTTCGGTATTCCAGCCGTTGTGAATATTTGTATGTCCCCTTTCTGTGAAGTTCATTGAAATTTATCATGTCTGGAGCAGATTACATCTATTACAAATATGTAGAATATCAAGGAATTTGAAGACATGCACCACTTGTTGTGTAATACGGACAAGATATTATTTGTTGGAATTGCCCTTTGGCAGCGTTTGAGGTGTCAGAATTAGGGGTACTGACCAAGTTCTTAGTTGGGGAATATCACTTGGGTTTTTTCCCTGACAATTTAGAAATGGTTGAAATATGTATTGTCTGAATTTATTTTTTATTTATTTAAAGGATGATGTGTATCCTTTTTTTAGCGTTATTCTTTACAGCAGATGTAAATGTGCTCCAAATTGTGTACACATGAAACGTTTTTTGGAACATTAACTTAGAATTTTATTTCAGCCTTCTTTGGGTTTCTGATATTGAAATGATGACTTAAAATGAATGCATATTCTTTCATCAAAGAAATGTTGACATTTTTGACAAATTTATAGGAAAAACATTTTTTTCTGTAATTGACAATTCAAATCATGAAGTTTTTCTCATCAAAGTTTGCTCTTGTGTTCAACAATGTGAAAGATTTTAATCTTTGAGTGAAGGATACTTCAAAATGTTTGAATATTCTTAAATTGGATGTGATGGGATATTATTCACACATTGGAGAGGATAAGGTAAGTTTGCTCCCCTGCTTGAGAATTATTTTACACCAAAGAATGTCAAAATTTCCTCTCCAGTACCATTTAGTATCAAGAAATTAACATTTTGATCTGTCACTGCAATATATGCTTAAATGTTCTTAGTTTCTGGTAGACTCCTGACATCATTAAAAAAAGAGAAATGGATTGTACGTATTGTGTATACTCCAATGAGATGTAGATAAGTATAATGGATACTTGACATCATATTTACATGCCTATTAACAAGCCTAATTCTACTTTTGATTTTATGGATCGTATATTTTTACACTACATCATTTTATCTAATGGGGATCACCCATGGAATGTATATTTTGTACCATTCAACATATAACTACAAAATAATCTTTTTGCGGATAAAAGCAAGTTGAGTAGGAGTGATATAAAAGTGTTATATAAAACCATTCTGAACATTGATTCTGGAAATTAAAAGTGAATGATGATTTTTAATATAATCATTAGATTTGTTTTAATTCAAACATTGTTTTTAACAAGAGATGTTATGGCATGTACATGTATTTATGTATTTCAGTATTCTAAAGACTTTTTAAAGGAATTATCAGTACTGTTAATATTTCGTTGTATAGGATTTTCAAATTAATATACCCTTTCATCTTGTTTTTGTTCCGTATTTAAGCATGGAGGATAGATTTTTATCGACACATACCAGGACTCTGATTTGTCTGACATCTTATCTTGATGTCAAAAGTTACTGAAATTGTTGAAAGTGATGACGGAGAGCACATAAATTGCTATATTTTTGTTTGAGACAGGTATTATTTTAAATGGTATACCGGTACCCAAACATACTGACTACAATGGAAAACACAATTTTCTGTTCAGGAATCTACAAGCAAATGTATGTTACACAGAAAGTGCATGTTTTTTTTAACGTATAGTGTTACTTCACCACTTTAAACTGTTATTTTGTTGGTGCTAAATAGCACTACAGATGCAAGGATTGTTGCTATTCCTATACAAGCACTTCAAGGTGTTAGAAAATATTTTATATATGGCTTTGTGGTTCCACATGCAATTATAATCATAATGCAAAACATATGATTTTATTAAAAGAAGAGTCTACCCAAAAATAATAATTTTTAACAGAAGCAGAACAAATTGGTGAGTAAAACAAAAGAAGTTTGAAGAAAATGGGACAAGTAATAAAAAAAGTTATGAATTTTTAAAAATTTGAAGAAAAAAAAATGGGCTAATCAGTGGAAATTTCCAGAGATGTTTCCAATTTGATGACATCATGGGTGCACAACTAACCAGAGTTTTCATTATAAATATGATGAAAAATTCATCATTTTTACAGAAAGTTGCAAAGTTTGTATGAATGTAAACATGCAAATTGTGGATCCAGATATCAATCATAAAGATATCATACTGTTAAAACTTTGAGGAAATCATATTTTTGGGGAAAAAGTAACATTAAATGACATTGATATGAATGTAATAAATGGTCAGTTGTGCACCTGTGACGTCATCAGATGCCATTTGTCTAAATATATAAACATTCATAACTTCTTTATTAGTTGACCAATTTTTCTCAAACTTTTTTTGTTCTGTTCATACAATTTTTCTGCTCATGTTGAAGAAATATTATTTTGGGGTAGACTCTCCTTTTAATGTAAGAGCTATCACACACCACACAATGTGAGTTTACAACCAAGTTGGTCTGGAGTTAATGCCCCAGTCACGTAGGGGCCTGATTGAACACAATTCAACATGACCTTTGTTCAAGGGTAGTAAACTGCTGTAAGTAAGGAAAGAGTTGTGTTGAATTGTGTTCAGTCGGGGCTTCTATGTGACTGGGGCATTGGGGAACGAATTGGATATATTATGGTTTAAAAATTAAGATTGGGTTGATGGCTCTCAAATAACTCCATGATTGAGCAAGCTTAAACCTCCTAACTTATTTATGTGACCTGGGCCCTATTGCATAAAAGATGCGTTTAAACTCAAGTCAGAAAATTTAATGAACTCCATTTTCAACCAATCAGGAGCGTGTATTTAGAACTTGCGTTTAATATTCTGAGTTGCATTAAATGTAACTTTTTAATGCAATTGGGCCCTGCTCCGCCAGCATGGTCTAATAACCTGAAACCGGGGAGTTTGATGACTGTAATTCAGAAGATTTTATGACTATAATCCAGAAGGTCTTACAACCTGTGGTCATAAAGTTTAAGGTGGCTCTTATTTTCCAGTTACAAACATATCTGATTCTCAAACTAATTAACTTTTCATGAATGCCATTTTACTGTGAAAGCCTAGCAAGTATGTGAATGATAGACATAGTATGCTTTTTTATACAAACTCTCTTTAGTATGTATATATACTATTAACTGGGTCATATTGTCAGCTTGACTCAACCTGACATAGCACCATGCCGAGAAATCTATCTTGTCAGTGAGTCTGGGGAGAAAAAAAACTTGTGTGGATGAATTTTTATTTGATTTTAAAATTGATTGTGAAAAAATTTTTTTTAGAAATGTGTGATTCCTGAGCCGTATTCAGTATTCTCCAAACATCTAGTTTCTGCTTTTGCGTGTTCCGCCAACGAACGGCGGACGTTCTTATTGTACTTTCTTCGTATACCATATAGAGACTTTCAAAGATAACTCTGTACAGTTATTGAAATAGCAAAGATATGGGAGCTGCTTTACTCTCTGAATATTTTTATGTAACTTTATTGAGATGATTGTAGACATGTCGGATAATGTTGCTGTTTGTTTTTATTTTTATCTTCTTGTCTCGAGAGATAACTGTATGGTATACACTTGTTGTATCATATACGTAGAGTATTTTAGAGTATTTGTTTCTCGTCATGACTCGTTATGTTTTGAAGCAAATTGATATACTGTACTGCAGAAAAGTACAGATGAGAAAAGAGAACATCATAATATGCATGTTATGAATAAAGATATACATTCTTTACCTTATAATGATCATGCCTTGTCGATGTGCTTTGTTTGGGTTTATGGTAATTAGAAGTTTAGACAGACACAAGTACACTTGTGCATCACACACACACACACACACACACACACACACACATACACACACACACACACACACACCACTCATACACACGCACACAAACAGCACAGACTACATGTCCACGCACTTCACCTGAACTGAATGAATTTTCGGAATCCGTTTTTCATGTGGCCGTCAAACCCGTCTGTTTTTATTATGATAGGTCAGTCAAAGTGAGTTGTGTTTGTGTGTGTGTGTGTGTGTGCTTCTGTTTGTATTTCCGTTATCAATTTAATCCCTGATATTTAGTCGTTTGGCGATGAAACTTAACACCTCTCCCCAAGATGCTTGCCTGCATGTTTTTTTTTTTACTTTTGGGATACAAAGTTATAACTCTGATCGCTCTACAATATTTCTTGCGATATACATGCATACTTTAATTATTTTCATATCATTACTTTGTTGAATCAAAATGGGGAGGGAGCTTCCGGGTGAAATGATTTTGATAATTGTACCAAAAAGTCAAACAAATGTAAATAATGAGAAGAACATATCTTAGCCTTTGATAGGATTTTTATTTCCTCGGAAGTGGAGGGAAAGGTGCAAGGGGCCGGGGTGCAGTTAGACAAAGCGGACCCCTTTTTTTTCTAAATAAAGCAAACCGTAACATGCAAATGGAGGATCCGCACCTCGATCCTCGTTACGGGATCAAATAGGAAAATTGCATAGTAGTGACAGCAAACAATAAGAAA
>BQKZ01010934.1:0-26520 GCA_036244855.1 Temnopleurus reevesii | reverse complement strand
TGTTTCGCATATTTGTTAAAGAAAAGGGGGATGTTACGATATGTGCCGATATCGTGGGTGAATCAAGATCGAATAAATATGGCTGATCAATAAGTTACCCATCGCCTGATCGAGTATTTTGTTATGTACTATTGTGGACTCCAAACCACCACAAAGTTCATCAAATATCAGATTAATATTGAATAGGAAAGTCATTGACTTCATGGGTTTTTTTTAAGCTGAAAGTTTAGGTGCGCAGACGTTACACCTCCCATCATAATTTCAGTCGCTTTTGGACTTGTTTTGTGGATGGTTACGGTATGGGCATCCTCATCTGCGCCTCATTGACATACGCGATGTAAAACGCGCGCTCGGTGAAATCAAGACTTTTTCCTGAAAATCTCCAACCGCGTGTAAAATTAATGGGATGCAGAGAAGGGACTCAAATATTTTGAACAGCAAAAATGAGAGGGGAGTATACTTAATCTAAAATTACATTGTTCGTGGTCAGATTTTGCTGAGATATTTCACACAGATAATCTTTAGGATATTTGTGATAATATCAGATTAAAATTTAATTGGACATTCATTGACTTCATGCCTTTTTCAAGCTGAAAGTTTAGGTGCGCAGATGTGCGACCTCCCATCATACCGTACCTGTACGGGTGTATTCTGGACTTCTGCCGCCAATGTTTGCATTTTTTATGTGACACACGCACGCAATCTGGGCACCAATCTCCGGGTTTCCCAACAAACTATAGTTCGAAAGCTCCAAACTATACTTTGGGGTCTGTTTTTTGTTGACACCAGAATTAACAAGCAAATGACACAATCAAATTAAAAAACGGCCCCCACAACTCAAGTGAGCCTGGACTCTGGAGCCTTCAACATGTTCAAATTTCAAACTAAATAAATGTGAATTCACATCCTTTTCATACAACTTTACATACAGATTAAATTAAAACGGCAACATCAACAAGAACATGATCGATTACTGAAGTTGAAAATAAGTCGATATTTAAGTTTCGACACCTCGCACTTTTTTAAAGCTTGGACTGGAGTTGGACTCTTCTGAGTCTTCTGAGCTGAGTTGTGGTCAGTCACCAACAATTAACATGACGAATGAAAAATTATTTTGGCAAGGTGACAACGTTAACTAAATGCAAAATCTTCTTGTTCTTTATGAAAAACTTACCTAAAATGGATACATTAGTATCTAAGAGTGACATTGTTGCGGCAAACCCGTTGGATTCTCGCCCTAAATATGAGAATTATCTTCACAAATCTGGTTGTGATTTGTAAACATTGCTACGTTCCAGCAGCTGTTCATTGAATGAAAGTGCAATTTGTCAAGTGCAAATTTTCATTCAATGCAACTTAGAAAAGTAATCAATTTTACGAATGATAACAAATTCATTAACGTCAGCACCATACTCTGTACGGTATGTTTTTTGTTTCGGGGGCAGTACGTAATCGGAATCTTATGTAAATTACCATTTTTAGATTTTGAAAGGAGATGATAAAATCTTTTGTAAAAAAAAAAGATTATTTGAACATGTTCGCGCTCAAGGTTTTAAAGGCCAAGGGAGCTCAAAAGCCTGCGCCCCCGGCCCCGAAGGGCTGAGCAAAAGAAAGACGGTATAGGGATTACTAGCTAGACTTTTTTTTGCTTTTCATGGTTCCCTTTTTTTTCTTTTTCTTTTTTTTTGTGCTTGTCTGGCTTGATACTTCCCGAAAACCTAGTTATATATTTTTTTGTCATTACTAGTAGCTATTCCTTTGTATTATGTTGATGATATTTCTGAATTAATTCAGTAAATGTAAAGTCATGGTGTAGCATATCACCATTGCTATATTTTTACACCCAAACATTTTTTTTTTTTGAGTAGGTATTTTATAAAATAGCTTTATTTTAGATTGTAGCTCTTTCTTAACAATGCATAATACATATCAGAAAGTTATTTTGTGAGAAACTGAAAAACCATCAAGTTGTTTGGATTATAATGTAACTCCACCTCGATCTCTTCCTNCCCCCCCCCCCCCCCCCCCGGTGCGTGCATGCTATAAAAGATTTTGTACCGTATACGTGATCCTTATATTATCTCAAATGGATGATTCTACATGCAAAGATATTTGAGAACATGTTCAGAGTTAGGCCTATTTCATTTTAACTGCCCCACGTATCTGGAACTCTCTATACCCCTTGATGAACTTTGTGGCCTTTGGAGTCCACAATAGTACATAACAAACTACTCGATCAGGCGATGGGTAACTTATTGATCAGCCATATTTATTCGATCTCCGATTCACCCACGATATCGGCACATATCGTAACACCCCTCACAATTAAGAATAGTCAAACACTCTCTTCATTTAAGAAGTCTCTCAAAACACACATTTTCTTTTTTAATTTGGCACAGAACTTATTTGTTTGCAATACATGTATTTTCATTCTTTTATTTCTTTACATGTATGCATTTGTTTTGCCTGTTCTGTATTTGTTTTTAAACCTCCCCTGCAATGCTCTTTGCATCTTACAAAAAGGCGCTTTATAAATGCAAATTATTATTATTATTATATCATGTGTAATTAGACCTTTCAGTGAGTAAAATGGCTTTTAATAGGTCTGTGCGCGACCGAGGGGGGGGGGGGGGGGGGGGGGGGGGGGGGGGGAGCTTCGAGGGCCCCAACCCCCTGTTCAGAGGTCAGGGCGTAAAAATAAGGGATTAAAAATTTGAACGTCATGCTTTCTCACAAACGTTGCAATTTTGCTTATCATTTAGCCAATCGCCCCCTCCATAAAAGATAATAATTATACCCTTTTTTATGTATCTTTATATAGGTTGAAGAAGGGTATTATTTCACTCTTCAATATGAAATTCTTAATGAGCCACGCGATGCGTTATTTAGTGACGACTTTAGCATTCAGAATTTATACATAAAATATTATCACCGCAAGAATTACAAGTGAATTATGAGCTGAAGGGATTTATAAGATTTATAAAATATGAAACTCACAGACTGCCGATAGTTGAAAACAGAAAAAAAAATCATCTCCCGATAGTCCAACAAATATCTCTTAGCAATATATAATTTCTTACAGGCACATCTATCGAATAATTGTAAGTAATATATATTTTTTTAAATAACTATAGTTTACTTTATATAATTTATGCATTTAGGAAAGAAATTGAATATGCTTGTTTTTTTTTAGCTAAAATTTTCGTGTATATGTTTTATCTAAAAAAATTGTTTGGACTTTCTTTTGAATAACACGTTAAGTATTTTCGCAGTATATCTATTTACAAATGTCTCAATAATATGTTTTCATATCAAGGAGACAGATTTCAACATGTATTCATGTATCACAAGTTCATAGTGTAAGAACACGACAGACAAAAATCAAATATCTGGTGTTCCCAAGGTGCAATACTGAATATTTCAAACGTTCTAGCATTTAGTTTGTCAATTAAGAACTTCAGTGTTTTACCATTAGAAAGTAAAAATATGTGATATCAAGAGTTTTCTTCTTAGCAATTTGTAATTTCTTACACATACATTTATCGACCACTTGTTGATAACATATAAATATGTTCAAATGAACCAATCATAATTCATTCAGTGATTTTATGCATTTAGGAAAATTGTTTTGAATATAAAAAAAATTATGTTTACGTATTGACTGATGTAATACTTTAATTTGTGGAGTTTTGTTATGTGTTATGTTATTAGTGTAAATATTTATGACTGTATAAGTTTTTACTGATGTCTGCCAAGTTTTGTTATTGTATATGTCCATGTACTTTTTATTATGCAGGACCCCTCGTGATACCAATATCTTGTTGNGTATATAATTTATGCATTTAGGAAAGAAATTGAATATGCTCGTTTTTTATAAGCTAAAATTTTCGTGTATATGTTTTATCTAAAAAATCGTTTGGACTTTCTTTTGAATAACACGTTAAGTATTTTCGCAGTATATCTATTTACAAATGTCTCAATAATAATTATGTTTTCAGACTTTTCAAGGAGACAGATTTCAACATGTATACATGTATCACAAATTCATAGTGTAAGAACACGACTGCAGACAAAATTCAAATATCTGGTGTTCCCAAAGTGCAATACTGACTATTTTAAACGTTCTATCATTTAATTTGTCAATTAGGAACTTCAATGTTTTACCATTAGAAAGTAAAAATATGTACTATATCAAGTTTTAAACGAGCTCTCAATAATAATAATAATAATAATAATAATAATAATAATAATAATAATAATATATAGGACTTATATGGCGCCAAATCCACTTTTCACGAAAATGTTCAAGGCGCAACTGGAAAATGTGTAGAGTAAGATAGAAGTTCAAGAAAATAACACATCCAGGGACGAAATTAGTTTTATGCGATGTTGAAAAGGTAGGTTTTTAAATTCTGTTTGAATGTTTCAGCGGAGCTAGTGTCTTTGATGGCTTGTGGGAGGGAATTCCAAGTAGCTGGTCCACGTGCATGAACATTCGTTCCCCACTTAGTTTTAACTTTAGGGACAACTAAGAAGAGTCATGAGCAATTTATAATTTCTTACACACACATTTATCGACCATTTGTTGATAACGTATGAATATGTTCAAATTAACCAATCATAATTCATTCAGTGATTTTATGCATAGAGGAAAATTGTTTTAAATATAAATCTTTATGTTTACGTATTGACTGATGTAATCTTTTAATTTGTGGAGTTTTGTTATGTGTTATGTTATTAGTGTAAATATTTATGACTGTATAAGTTTTCACTGATGTCTGCCAAGTTTTGTGTACTTTTTATTATGCAGGACCCCTCGTGATACCAATATCTTGTTGTGAGGGCGTCCTGCTAAAATATTGATCAATAAATAGATTAATAAATAAGTATGTAGGCACGTTTAATACCTATTTCTATCATCTTTTTGTGATTGTTTTATTTTTGTGTTATTTAGCAGTATACACACAATTATTGATGATTTAATGAAATTGAGCTAAAGGTATGGGACTGGACGTGGGATGGGAGTAAATCGGTTGTCTGTTAATTTAATCAGTTGAAATGTTTTTTTGNAGGGGGTGTTGCTCAAAGGTTGCAATTGATCGTAAGTTGCAGTTGATCGGTACGCGCCAATCAAAATCATTGTTTCGTGCGCGTCTTGTTAAATGCGTACACCACGCGCGAATGAAAATGCACGTTCCAATTGGCAAAGTTGCAGTTGATTTGCAGTTGATTTTGAGCAACACCCCTTTTAGATCGTCTAATCCTGCTGACCTACATGTACTTTGATTCCTTGTATCTTGAGGCGCATAAATTAAATGAAATTAAAGAATGGTCTGAATTTTAAATGTGATTCTTGATTATGTTCCCAATGAACTTTATCACAGTACAGGATCCAATTTTCAGGTCATAATCCTAGCAAGCAAACATATTTTTGTTTTACAGTTAATCAGCAAGTCCGATACACTGAGTCAAAATAATGTAGTGTCATCAAAACCTTACACATCAGTTGGTTACATTCATTCATAGTTCCATTGTTTTTAACGACACATATAATTCACATCTAAATATTCATTTCTGAGTAAACTTTCTTTGATCTTTTTAAAGGGGTGTGTGTAAAAACTTTGGAGGCAGTGTTGGAAGATTGACTCTAGCCTTCATGATCTTCAGCACAGGAATGTTCATCTCAAGCGCTGGTAAGGGAATATTGAAATTAGAATTTAAATTGAAATTGAAAATTAAATTGTATTTGAATAATAGCTCAATTGTTAAGATTACAGAATGATACAGAGTGCTGGTTGATATATAAATCTATAATGAAATTCTATTTTGAGGCAGTTCTGGGAATAAGAACTATATTTTGACAAAAAATCTTTTGTATGTAGAATAATTAGCTTTATTGTGACCTTTAGTACATGTATATCCATATTTTTTATACTATTTTTTTAAAGTATGTTAAACTGTCATGAAGATTATCATTATCCATCCAGTCTGAGCTTAAATAAAATCTATATTATTGCTAATCAAATTATTGGTCATAAAACAATGCATTACATTTTTTCATTGGCATATTTTTTTTTCTCTTTTCTACAGCATATTTGCCAAGCAGTTTCTCCATGTATATGACTATGATTTCAATGGGTGGATGGTACACTAATAATCTTCCAGTAAGTAGTCATGTGTGCATCAAAAGCACTAAATTCACTTTGATAATATGAGGAAAGTAATTTATTCAATTATTTTGTGTATTAGTATAGCTCTTTATGTGGTTGAAACATAGTCCTTGGATTTCCTGCAACCAAATGATGTATAATTAAATACACCAAATGCATTTTATTGAAACTAAATCAGAAAAATATTAAGCTCATAAGAGTGAATGGATTTGTTTTTGTGTTGATCTTCTCTCAATGTTGCTCAAAATTACAAATATTGAGGCCAGATATAGATAGACAACACAAACATCGAAGTATAATTAAACCCCAATATGATGCTATATTTTCATTCCATAAATAGAAATCTTATCATGTATAAGGTCTGGAAATAGAGTATATAGAGATTGACTAAAAACATTCATTGGTTTATCAAACATTTCATTATATCTCACTTCTTTAAACAGAGTTTTCACTTTACATGATGCTCAATTGTGCGTGTCAAGTGTATGATCAATTTAAGCGACCTGAATGATTTTTACCTGCACACTTTCATTTTTCTTTCCTTTTAGGTAGCCATTCTTGCAACAGCAATAAGTTCTTTCATAAGTTGGCCATTTGCAGTTGCAATTGGGTAGGTATTATCTCTTCTTTTACAGCAGCAATCATCTATATTATTTCACTTCCAGTGTACAATGTGAAATCGCAATTCAGCTTTTTAGCTGCAAAGATTCAATAAAGCAGATTTATCTAGATGTATCTTATATGCAAATGGGGTTAAGTCCATTTTCAGGATATCAGAGAAACACATGTTTCTCTGTTCAACTTTTTACATGTATGTATGGAAAACTGAATATTAAATTCGCAATATTTTCGTCTTCTGGTTATGATAGACTTAGAACTGGAATAAGGGAATATTCAATTTCTTATGACCTGACATTAGTGAATTATACTAAATGAAACTGTTCTATGTTGACTTACTCCCTGATTTTTAATCAATTACATGGATAGAAATTATTAAGACTCAAACTACTATTAAAAATAATTATTGAAATAATTCTTGCCTTATCCCAACAGGAATAAACACTGATTGACAGTGCTTCCCTCGAGATGATGTGAGAAAAATTCACAAGTTGTGTTTGTTCATGTTTGGATAACACATGAATTATATCAATTTAAAACTTGGGCATCCAAACCTATATTTTTTTTCTTTTAAGATTAAATTTAAGATCAAGATCAAATGATATAACTGATTGATAAAAGCTTGAAAATTCCCTTCTAATCCTATGACATATATATTGGATGTTCCTCTAAAAATATACATAGTTAAAGAGATTATTGTCAAATATCTATTTGATCTTTGTTTAATTAAATATTTTTTTTTCTTCAGAATACCGATTGCAGCTGATATTGTTCTGAGAAGGCAGCATGTTTCTTACTTTATCCAATGGTGTGTGATAGCAGTTATAGCCATCCTTGTAAGTACTGTGTTCAAATTTTGAATTCTGATCGACCTCGTTGGCCTGTAACATTTTGTGATTTAGTACACACTGTAAGAGATTGCAAAACCTTCAGATTTTTAAGAATCCTGAGTGATAAAAGAGATAGTACATGGTTTCCCATAGACGTGCGACTGATATCAATGATACAATTGATTGGAAAGCTTTATGTTAAAGGGCCCATGTTTCAGGCACTCTGAACATGGCAAATAGATACAAATTGACAAAATAAACAATTCATATAATATTACAATTTTTTCATTATTTTTAGATTGGTGGAATGGATTTGTACAAATCGTTTGTAATGAATGTGAAAGCTTGATGAACAATGCTTTTTGGTGTTGAATGAATTTTGAAACATTTACAAGTATTTTTACCTCCCTTTTTAAGAATGAGTGGTGATTAGTTTTGACAGGGCTACTCATCCTAATGCAATAAAAATATGTTTTATTCAGATGTTTATAAGAGATGAGAATCAATATGCTTTTCATGCCAATATAAAAATTACTAATGAACTCAAGAATCTTTTTGTTATTATTTTTCAGTTTGAAATATTTATCATAAATTTCAATAAATTATTGTAAATTATCATAAACTACCATAGATTTTAAAGTGCATATACACGTACATGCATGTAAAAATCCATTTCGGTGCTATATATTTTCTATATCCTACCCATGGCGTCAATTTCCTTCAGCAAGAAATTCATCCGCATTGTGCTGCACTCAACCCAGGTGAGGTGAATGGGTACCTGGCAGGAATATTNAAGCTAAAGGTATGGGACTGGACGTGGGATGGGAGTAAATTGGTTGTCTGTTAATTTAATCAGTTGAAATGTTTTTTTTTAGACCAAAGTGTTTTTTTTAATCTCCCTGTAATTTTCTGCAAATATTTTTCTTGACTCTTGTGTTATCTCTGACCTGTCATCGTACAGCCTTCGGCTTTCATGGGATATCCTTGTCATTGTATTTTTCTTGCATTATGACGAATAAACTCAAATCAAATCAAATCAAATCAAATCAAATACAAGTTTGCATTTTGGTTTGATAGTTCAAAGACACTTTATTTTCAGGACTTTGGATTTTGGACGAAATCACCGTGCAGCTAGAGGCTAAAAACGTCATATTTTACCAGTATTTACATGACAATGAAGTCAGCAAGAGCTAGAAATGCACCAAGGAAGGAGGAGAAAGCAAGGTAATGTGTGAAATATGTGGGAAAAAGTGATGGTGGATGTGGGAAGGGAATTGTTTTGAGCCCGTGATCATTGGTGAGTGACGTGGGCGTGTTTCTTGTTCTTGTCCTCCCCGGAACTTCGGGGTCCGGGTCGGTTGTCGATCCGGTCGAAGACGCGAGTGTTACATGCTGAGGTGTTCATTGGTGTTTGCTCATTCTGTTTTTATTAGATAGTGAGTTGCTGTTTGTCTTTATTGTTTTTGTTTTACAAAAGAACAACCTTTGTTGATAAAGAATGCCTGGCTTAGTAAACCGCGCTATTATTACTGTACATTATTTTCTTACATGTTTGAATAAGTCAGTGAAAACTGATTCTGATTCGAACTAGTTACATGTAGCCTAAGCCAGATATTTTTGCACTGTGGGAACACTTTGTTTGACATTTTAGTGCGTAATTATTTTTGTGTTTTGAAGGTGTGTGTATGCTTATGAATGTGCATCATAATGAATAGAAAGGCTAGCCTAGGTCTAGGATCACGAAATTCCTAAAAATAAAACCACCGCAAAAATTTCAGCTTTTACAGTAAAAATGTATGGTAAGAGCATCCTCCTCTGCGCCAGGTTGCTCATCTGCTCCTCATTGACATACGCAATGTAACTCTCGCGCTCGGTAAAATCAAGACTTTTTTCCGGAAATCTCCAACCGCTTGTAAAGTGAATGCGATGCAGAGAAGGGACCCAAATATTTTGAACTGCCAAAATGAGAGGGGTGTATATTTCATCTAAAATGACATTGTTCCTGGTCAGATTTTGCAGAAATATTTCTCACACATAATCTTTAGGATATTTGTGATAATATCAGATTAATATTGAATAGGATATTCATTGACTTCATGTTTTTTTTTCAAGCTGAAACTTTAGGTGCGCACACGTGCGACCTCCCATCATATCTTATATAAAGAGTGAGTGGAGTGAGTGAAAACATAAAAAAAAGGTGTAAAAAGCTATTTCAGAGAGCTATCTGTAGCTAGCACTGGTCATCTTCATCAGAGGCAGCCCTCAAGAATCTTTTATTTGTCTCGTCTATCCTGGTCCAATCGCAAAAAAAACATCTTTTATTACATGCTGTGCTGGATACCTTCGCCATGAGAAGCCCTAAAGAATCTTGCATTTGTCTGGTTTATCCCTATCCAATCACAGAAACATATCTTATGTCATGATTTGATAATGAACATTTTTCATTTTTGTGTCATCTCCAGACCACCTGATACATCTGAACAACCCAGTGAGAGTGTCCCAAGAAGGATGCCCGCTAACTTGCAGTGCTGGACACCGTCGTCGGGGGCAGCCCTCAAGCTCCTCATGGCAGCGAGGTTCTGTGCTGCCCTGCTCAGTAACATCTCAGACTGCGATGAGACGTACAACTACTGGGAACCAGTGAGTTAAAAAATCATTCAACTCTTCCAGGGCGGTGTTTCACCAAGATAAGAAAGACTTTAAGGATTACTATCACTCGACTGGTACCAGTTATTGTGCTGAATGATTGAGAACCATATGGGTATTGCACTCATTAACATACTCCAGTCTTTCTTAAAGTCGTGCGTAACTTTAAGAACGACTTGGTGAACCATCGCCCAGGACAAATAAAGACACGTTTCTTTGTTCAGTAATTTTTAACATATAATGTTTAAGAAAATATTTAATTGCCTTGTTGCACTTGGGGGTTGTTGTAAGAAAGTTGTGATTAAATTCACTGTATCATGCTCATCAAGTTGACTGTGCATACCATGTGTCAATGAAAATAAATGTTTTACTTTTCAATTGATTTGCAGATGAATTTGCTTTCAATCACAAATTTGTACCAACACGTTCCTATCGTCCTAAAGATATTGCCCTGAAATGTAAACAAGTGTGAGAAAACATTCAATGAATAATTATGAATGTACAGTTGTATTGTGAGTTTAATCAGTTTTAGCTTCCCTCAAGTGGGATGAGAAGGAAGTTAGAGAAGTTCGGTTAAAAATGACTCTGGAATGATTTCTACAAGGTTGGAATACATTATTTGATCATGATTGATGTATGTAACCTTTGTGTGAAATTTTCTTCATTCTACCAAAAGTAAACATCAATGTTTGATTTATATCACCTATCATTGGAGACTGTCTTCTGTAATTTCACCAAGAGCAAACATCAATGTTTGATTTATATCACCTATCATTGGAGGATGTCTACTGTAGTTTCACCAAGAGCAAACATTGATGTTTGATCTATATCATTTTTATTTTTTTAGACCCACTTTCTAATCTATGGGCGTGGCTTTCAGACGTGGGAATACTCACCAGTCTATGCTATCAGATCCTATGCATACATCTTCCTCCATGCACTACCAGGGAAGGTCTATTCTTGGATTCTGGATTCAAATAAGGTTTGTCAGTTTCAAATGTGCTATTGTCTGAGGAAACTTTCACATTTGATCATGGAGGCTTTGTGGTGTAGTGGTTCTGACTCTCGCCTTTCAACCCAAGGGTCGTAGGTTAGAATCTCACCCATGGCGTCAATTTCCTTCAGCAAGAAATTTATCCACATTGTGCTGCACTTAACCTAGGTGAGATGAATGGGTACTGGCCGGAATTTATTCCTTTAAATGCAAAAGCGCCCACTTAGCAGCTTTGCTATGGCCGAATAATAGTATTAGATAATTTGTCTCGTACCTCTGGATAGGTGACTCAAGAGATGATGTGTTTAAATAATACATGAATTACTATTATTATATCATGGGCACTGTTAGTAGAAGGGACAAAGGATTTGAACCAAGCAAAGAACTTCCATTCAAGCATTCACAAAAGCTAGATGCACACAAAAGAAATTTCCTTCCTTCTTATTATTTTGATATATGTAAAATATGTGTAGTACCTGTTCAATGAATGAACATAAAAGCTGCTTTCATTTGTGTTAATGATGTTATTTTGAAGACTTGAATGAAGTTTTTAACTTTTGTCCAAGTTCCTTTCTCCCTTATGCTCATATTGAGATACCATGATTTATGTAAGAATCAACGGTTCCAGTTTCTATCCATTTGTTATTTACTCGCTCTACAATTCAATGTGTCAAGAATGAAATATGAGAATATCATTTCATTTAATATCTTATGTTTTCCAGTATTAATTTAGCAAAATAAGTCATTTGACAAGTGCTGGAACAAGGTGTATCCCAGAGATAAAAAACACCAAAGATTGTTCCTTGGCATTCATAGAAGAATTCATAGAAGAAATATATGAGGTCAGTTTTATCATAAGTGCACAGAGAATGCCTGTAACGTATCAACACTATGGGGGTGTTGCTCAAATATTGCAATTGATCGCAAGTTGCAGTTGATCGGAATGCGCCAATCAAAATCATTGTTTCATGCGCGTCTTTTTAAATGCGCATATAGCGCGCGAATGAAAATGCGCATTACAATTTGTAAAGTTGCAGTTGATCTGCAGTTGATTTTGAGCAACACCCCCTATGTCTCATAAAGTGCTTGTAGAGAGAAGTGGGTCCAAAAATAATTTTTTTATTCATCATGTTTATTGTGAGATATGTTCATTAGCATTCTATATGATCCAGTGCAACTGCATTTCTTGTTTTGTTTTCCTCCTCAGATTCTTGTATTCTATTTCATCAGATGTCTTCTTGGCATGGTTTGTGCTATTTCTGAATTCTACTTTTACAGGTAAGAANGTCGGGCAAGCCTCGGGCAAGCTTTCGGGTTGTCAAGAACAACCTTTGTGATAGAGGTATGCATAAAATTTGCATCTATTAGTAAACCCGCCTATTATCACAAGAGATTAAACATATCAAGGTCTTGAATATGCGTATCGCTAATTCCGTCAAACGATAGAAATTTAAATGTGAATCAGGAAAAGCCTGAACTGAGTATGTTCAATGGATAATGTTATCATGATTTCTTTAACAAGAGTTCAGCCGTTTGGTGATGAGGTTGTCATTTCTGCTATTGACCTCCATTTCCTCCAACTTCCCCATCTTTCTTATTCGCCACTCTCTAGGTCCCCTTTATCCCATTCTATTTTTCCTCTCCTTTCCCCTCCTCCTACCCATCCTCTTATCCCTTCTCTCTCCCCTACTCCATGTTCTCCACCTCCTCCTTCACATGCCTCTCACTCTCCTCACCTCTCTCCACATCTCTCTCCTCTCTCCCCTCCTCCCTCCCCTCTACTCTCCCTCCTTCCTCTCTCCCCTTTCCCCACTCCCCCTTTCCCTCCTCTCTCCCCTCTTTTCTTTCCGCACCCTCCTCTCTCCCCTCCCCTCACCTCCCTCCTCTCCCTTCTCTTCTCACCTCCCATTTCCCCTCCCCTCCAATTCTCTCTTCATTTCAACAATTAACAATCATTCATGGACCATTTGACTTCAATCCATATTTCCTTTCACCCATAAAAAAATGAAATGCATTGTCCAGACTTCTATTTTGCTAACAAAATATCTGATGATTCTGTCAACAAGACATACAAGGAATATATAAATAAAGAAGTATGTAACTCTCTGTTTTGGACACCAATAACATCCTATGAAGTGAGAGATCAACTTCTCTCTCTCAATGTAAATAAAGCTTGTGGTTTTGATAATATCCCTGCATGCTTGTTGAAGTTTAGTGCAGAAATGATTGCGAAAATACTGTGTTACATATTCAATTTATCTTTTAGGACAGGCAAATTTCCATCAAATATGAAAGTAGCTAAAGTAACAGCAATATTCAAAAAGGGGGAAAAGAATATACCTGGCAATTACCGCCCTATCTCTGTATTGCCTCTGTTAGCAAAAATATTTGAGGAATTAGTGAATAAAAGAATACTTACTTACCTTGAGAAAAACAACATTTTGTCCAGGTATCAGTATGGCTTTCGTAAGCAATATAGTACAAAATTATCTCTCACAAATCTTATTAATGACATTGTTAAATCTATAGATGAAGGAAGGTTAACACTTGGTGTTTTCTTAGACTTTAAAAAGGCATTTGATACAGTTGACCATTCAATTTTATGTGGAAAACTAAAGTGTTATGGAATACGGGGACTGCCGCTAATGTGGTTTTAAGATTATCTATGCAATAGATCCCAATTTGTAGATTATGGTGGGGTAACCTCATCAAGAAAGACCACAACCTGCGGTGTTCCTCAGGGCTCTGTCTTAGGTCCAACGTTATTTTTGATATTTATAAATGATTTGCCAGATTGTACAGACTACTTCAATTTCAGACTATTTGCTGACGATTCCAATTTGTTTCACACTTTCCCAGTTGGGAAAAGCACTATTGATTTAGATGAAGCAAATGAACATCTTACAGAGGTAACAAATTGGTGTAATGCAAATAAACTTACAATAAATTTGTCAAAAACAAATTATANAAATAGAAATCTTATCATGTATAAGGTCTGGAAATAGAGTATATAGAGATTGACTAAAAACATTCATTGGTTTATCAAACATTTCATTATATCTCAGTTCTTTATACAGAGTTTTCACTTTACATTTTTTTCTTGTTCTTCTAGGTAGCCATCCTGGCAACAGCAATAAGTTCTTTCATAAGTTGGCCATTTGCAGTCGCAATTGGGTAGGTACATGTATCATCTGTATATGACAAACTTATTTGTAAATGGGGTAAGGTCATTTGCAGGATCCGGTAAGACAATCACATGCAAAGCAACTCAACTGTGTCCCTCCCTGAGGGTTCCACACTGTGATTGATCACCCACTGATGTAGTTTGCAGAGATTAAGATTTTGGTTTGGGGAGGTGCAAGGCAAACATGTTGTTGTGGGGAAAACTCTGACAGCTCTGCAGAGTGTGTGTATGGGCAAGACAGTAAATTTGTGCCTCATCTTCTGAGCTGTGATACAAGGTTGTAAAATTGTACCGGCAGGTGTACATGTATGTATCTGGCGTTTTGTAAATGGCATGGCTCTTGTATGCGCTACACATTGGGGAAACAGTTGTGTGATGACGCAAGGTAATAAGGATTTTAAAGATTTTAGAGAA
This sequence comes from Temnopleurus reevesii, assembly GCA_036244855.1. Lineage (NCBI taxonomy): Eukaryota > Metazoa > Echinodermata > Echinoidea > Temnopleuroida > Temnopleuridae > Temnopleurus > Temnopleurus reevesii. Next base: position 11,664 of record BQKZ01010934.1, on the reverse strand, counting down.
AATGTGTTTGCTTGTGCAAGTTCCTTTTTGCGGTGTAAGACTGAATCATAGAAATGATTGATAAATGACAGAACAATCTCCATTCTCATCTCATCATGTAAATTATTGATTTTTCTCAATTAAGAAATACATTGGTGAAGCAGGGAATAATTCTCTTGGTATCGCATCGCACTTTGCTATGCATTTTACCAGGATTGCTATACAAAATATATTTTGTGTAGCAACTTTTCCACATAGAACTGTATAGTAAAGAATTGGAAAAGTTTCCTCAATGTCTAAAACTGCTAATCACATGTGAAAAGTAAAATTATTCCCTGTGAAGAGATAATTGTCAAATATCTGTTTGATCTTTGTTCAATTAATTATTTTTTTTCCAGAATACCAATTGCAGCTGATATTGTCCTGAGAAGGCAGCATGTTTCTTACTTTCTCCAATGGTGTGTGATAGCAGTTATAGCCATCCTAGTAAGTGCTTTGTTCAAATGTTTAATTCTCGCCACATTATGATCAAAAGAATTTTCACAGATTTTTATGTCTCAGATTTATTTATTTATCATTAATTTCTCTATGTTCATTTACATACACAAAATACTACATTGATTGCTATATATTAATCAAACATTTTTGTTTCTTATTGTTCATTTACAGTTACCACAGGTCATGATAGACACTTATATGTATGGAAAATTGGTAATAGCCCCGCTTAACATTGTTACATATAACGTCTTTAGCGAACATGGTCCAGATATTTATGGTAAGAAAACTATTTCTGTCTAGTATTTAGATTTTCTATTTGTTTGTTTTTGACATTTCGTCACTAGCCAAACTTGATTTAATCATATTGAGCTCACAATTTGAGAACATTATTATAACATTTTTCGTTAATGTAAAACTGTGAACATACTAATATAAAGAAATGTTTGACAGTGTATTTGGGTAATTCCATAAATTTGCCAACTTTTCTGTACTTCTGACTTTACTTTTTATGCCTATGGCACCATAGGGTGGTGCCAAAGGCATTACATTATCTGATTGTCCATCTGTCTATCTGTCCTTCTGTAACAATTGCCTCATGAAATTCAAAATTAACCATTTAATTTTCTTTCTGTCTTTGCAGGTGTGGAGCCTTGGTCATTTTATTTTTTAAATGGAGTTCTGAATTTCAATCTGATATTCCCACTGGCCTTTGTTGCGCTTCCATTCGCGGTAAGTTTTTTTAAAAATATTTAAACAATGGAAATAAATGCAGATATACAAATGAATAGAGCTTAATTACAATTGCCTCTAGACGTCCTGTGGTTAGAAAACATATCAAACTACTAATAATCCTGTTGAATAGACGATGTGCTTATTTAAAAAAAAAGAGCCCATGTTTATACTCAGTAAGTTTATGCTTCGTGAGCAAAAGGAGGAATTCTAGCTTGACTATTACTCAGAATTCTTACAAATCTAAATGTTTTTGAGCAGGTTTCAGAGCATATAGTACTTTGATATCTTTGATATTCTGGTATCCAATAAAATAGACCTTTAGCATACACTGTACCTAATAAATATTGCCCTGTTATCAGCCTTTTTGGTGTACAGTATAAAATGCTCCATTAAATTCTGGCTGCATGAGTTCTGGGCTCCAAATAGGATTTCATCAGGGCATCATATACAAGACAATTTTTATGAATGGTATTTTTTTAGTCAAGGCAAAACCATAGAAAACTGTAGGAAATCCATAGAGGGCACCCATGGGAATCGTCTTGGGTTTCCTTTGGCTAGTTCGAGCCATGTGAATTACTCTGTAATCTTCTTGTAGTCAATTATATTTTTATTTTCCTGTACTCAGATGTTCGTAAACTGGATCTCAAACGGTAGTGATGTAGGAAACAAGAAAGCCATCCCTATTTACCTCACTCTTGCATCCTTCTACATATGATGTCTCATCTTAGCCAACAACGCTTTTTCTTTTGGTGCTTTTCATCCAATTAGGAAGAGAGATTTCTTTCCCCCATCTACCCACTGATCTCTTTAGGAGGGGGTGTTTCTTTAAAAAGCACTCTGTAATCTCATAATTAATGGCATTTTTATTTTCCTCTGCTTAGATGTTTGTCAATTGGATCACAAACAGCAGTGTTGTAGGACACAAGAAAACTGTCCCTATCTACCTCACTCTTGCAAGATATTTTTGTTTTAAGAAGCACTCTATAATCTTGTTGTATTTAATGGCATTTTTATTTTTCTCTGCTCAGATGTTTGTAAACTGGATCTCAAATAGCAGTGTCGTACGAAACCCCCCCAAAACCCCATCCGTATCTATCTAACTCTTGCAAGATAGTTTTGCTTTAAGAAACACTCTGTAATTTCGTTGTAATGATGACATTTTTGTTGTCCTTTACTCAGATGTTTGTAAACTGGATCTCAAACAGTAGTGTTGTAGGAAACAACAAAACCATCCCTATATACCTCACTCTTGCATTCTTCTACATTTGGTATCTCATCTTAGCCAACAACACTTTTTCTTTTGCTGCTTTTCATCCAATTAGGAGGAGAGATTTCTGTTTCCCATCCACCCACTGATATGTATAGGAGGGGGTATTTCTTTAAGAAGCACTCTGTAATCTCGTACTTAATGACATTTTTATTGTCCTTTACTCAGATGTTTGTTAATTGGATCTCAAACAGCAGTGTTGTAGGAAACAAGAAGACCATCCCTATATACCTCACGCTTGCGTCCTTCTATATATGGTGTCTCATCTTTTTCACAAGACCACACAAGGTAAGTAACTTTCCATTCTTTATCAGTATCCAATGTTCCAACAGTCAGGGAAAAATCCTGGAAAAAATTCTATAGTCTTGGAAAGTCAGGGAAAAGTCAGGGAAAAGTCATGGAAAAGTCATGGAATTGCAGTTACCTCGTGACTGTGGCATCTATCCAGTTTGTTGTGTCTTGTTGCTCTCATACTCTGTTATCATATTCTGGTATTACAGTTTCCGTTCATCATAAAGTGACTTCTTTCATTTCTGTATTCTTCGTTTGATGTACATTGTAAAGCGCTCTGGAACCAAGTACTTGTGTTTTGAGCGCTATAAAAGAATTTATATTGTATTTTATTGTATTGACTGAGTGATTTTGAAATCCGTGCCAGGATAGAAGTCATGGAAAATGGTAATATAGTCATGGAAAAACAATGGAATTCCGTTTTCAAATTTCTATTGGATTGTGGTATCATCAGTGAATAAATTTGCTAAAATTCAGAAAGGTTGAAAATGATTTCCATGAATACAAGGTGATATACCCATCCTCATTGGGTAATAGAATGCAATTATTAAAATTATTATAAATGCTAAGTAAGACTAGATTTTGATCCATAGATATACATGTAGGTTTTATTTTTTAACATTTCAGACCATATGAAGAGGATTATTTGAATATGTGTGAATATTCTTGTATTTTATGTAGGGATGATTGAAAATCTCTTCATTGTAGAGTGAAGAAACAAAATTGATTATTGAATTATCAAAAAAAAATCAAACTTATTAACTAAATTCCTCTTGCTGCTTTTCTTCCAATTAGGAGGAGAGATTTCTATTCCCCATCTACCCACTGATCTGTCTAGGAGGGGGTGTCTCTGTTTCAGCAGCACAGGTATGTAAGATCTATTTATATAATAGTATGGTATGGTTGCATACGTTCATGAACAAAATTACAAGAGTTACATTATTCCTGTGATTTAAACCCTAGCTTTCATTCCAAACCTAAGGAAATATTTCTGAGTCTTGCAGCGAATGGATTAATGAAGTGCTTTATCATGATTCTTGAATTCTTGAGCAATGCCCAATCATCAGAAAATGGTTAAAATGTATGCTGACCTTTTGATATCTTTGATTTGATTTGATATGATTTGATTTATTTATTTTCCAATTAAAAAACGTACAATATTACACAAAATAAATGTGAACAATATCGAGCAAACATAAATTGAAACAAAATTACAAAGGAAAATCGCATACAGATATTTACAGGATAACTATTTACAAATCTCTGAAATTAAGAATATCTGAAAGTATGACAGAATGAAATAGATATTTACTCTCCAATATCAAAAGGGGAAAACTGGATCAGCAATCAGAAAGCATTCAGGTCAGGGGAGTGACCATGCTGTATTTTTAAATCCATGCCGTAAAGGAAGTCATGGAAAGGGGCAAATTGGAAAATTCAGGGAAAAGTCAGGAAATTATATTTTCAAACTTCTGTGGGAATCCTGCTCTTAATTCCTTGGTATAATGTGATATTATCTTTATTTTAACCATTTTGCATCTCTTTGGCATAAAGTCTGCTTTCCGTGTTGAATTAGGATGCAGTCCTCCTAATGATAAGAATATTGAGGAAAAAATATGAGCTTTTGACTATCTAGAGAGAGTTCTAAGGCCATTTCCAAAGAGTTTTGTGAAACATTTTTTCTTCTCCCTTTTTAACAAATCATCCCTCTTGTTCCATTATATGGGTTGAGATATCTGAGGATGGCAATGACGATGAAGTGACCAATTGTTTTTTCTTGCAGAAATTATACCATTGGCTGTTCACTTTTAAGATTCCTCAGCATTACACATACTCTTCCAATCATCTCGCAGTCGCTTTTACGTTTGTCTTTGGTACATTGTCATTAATGAGATCAGGGCTGCTATTTTATGGTAAGTTAAAAATTCAATCTTATAACTGTATTATACATTTACCCTGATAATAAAAGGCTCCCAGCATTGAACAAAACTTGCACAGAAAAATAGACACAAAATGAAGAAATATCCACCAAACCCCTTTCAATAACGGGTTATGAGAACACACTAATGAGTGAATGAATATCAGAAAAAAGGTGATGAAAAGTCTTAAATGTTTATAGTCTTGTCCTACAGGTTGTCTTCTGTGTTAGTTAATCCAGGAAAGCCATTGAATTGAAATAATTTCAATAGGCCTCTATTATTGTAATTTTAATCTTGGTGTTCTGAAGAAGCATTCTAATGTGTGACAAACTCATTAAAATTGCTTTCAGCCATTTCCTATTGAAGATGAATTTCTGTACGGGAGCCAGAATTTAGGTTTAATTTCCGTACAAAAGGTGTTTTTCCTTTTCTTTTTTGGCATATGAAATCTTGAACTTTTAAAGTCAAACTTTTCTGCCTTCACTGGAAGTATAATGCAACTTGTACAATTTTGAAACTGTATATGGATTTGTATCCCTCTTTGTTTTAAATCATTTTCATTTGTTTGCTCTTTAGAGATTACCGGTACAATCTTTTGATGACGTATGTTGGCGTAGACTGGAGCCTAATACACCTAACAGAAGTTGCTTAATTTGTTTTTTTAAACAAATTGTTGCATCAAATCCAGTTACCCCAATAATCCTTTCTTATATTTTTTCCATATTTACTGGATAACCCTAACAAAGAAAAATCATCATATCGATTTATGACATTAATGGTTACATTTAGGTTCGTTTGAAATTTCCTTGACTATTCCATTTCTATTTGTCTTGTCACCTCCAGCATACCACGCACCTCTTGATCTGTATCCTGATCTGAAAGCCATCGCAAACAATCCCAACATACACACCCTGGCGCCTGATAAGCCGATAAATGTTTGTGTGGGAAAAGAGTGGTATCGCTTTCCAAGTAGTTTCTTTCTTCCAGATAAGTAAGTATTACAATATGCTACCGTATCTCTTACCCTACTTCTATCCCAATTCTTTCACTTATTCCACATACCATTGGTTATCGTCTAAATTCGAACATACACACCCTGGCGCCTGATAAGCCGATAAATGTCTGCGTGGGCAAGGAGTGGTATCGCTTTCCAAGTAGTTTCTTTCTTCCAGACAAGTAAGTACAGGCCGTCAACTTCTTTTCTTATCCCTTCTCAACCCTTCTTAACCCCTGAAATCCTAACTTTTCCCCCTGATAACACTATAAGACATCAAACGTCCAACATCTCCACCCTGCCGCATGATAAGCTGATTAATGTCTGCATTGGAAAGGAGTCGTATCGATTCCCAAGCAGTTTCTTTCTTCCAGACAAGTAAGTTTATAACATTTTACTACCCCACCAGTTTGTATTTCTGCATCCTCCGATTTGGCACCGTTATTTATCCTCCATCTGTCATCTGTTCCCTTATGTCGTACAATTCCAACATTCACACCCTGGCGCCTGATAAGCCTATCAACGTCTGTGTGGGAAAGGAATGGTATCGCTTTCCAAGTAGTTTCATTCTTCCAGATAAGTAAGTAGGATATTATACTACCCACCAGTTTGTATTTACACTAATGTATTTACACTGAATTTCATTTTGTTGTCCTTATATGTATAAGTACCAGTATGAGAAGGAAATTTGGTTTGAAGGTTTGAATCATGTGAAATTGAATATCATGGCCCAAAGAAGAAAAAAAGTAAGAAAATGATGGGACATTCCATAAATGTCCCCATGCTAAAGATGTGACAAGAGCTCGGATCAATTATTGCCCCAAATCAATTTGTAATTGTTCATTAGCTTGGCTTCAATATGTCTCATTGGATTTGCTAAAAAACATTCATTTATTTATTTATTTATTTATTTCTGCACATTTCATAGTTAGAATCACATAGAGATACAAAGTATTACATAGTGATGAACATTTGCGTTCCCAATACATATATTGGGTAATACTGAAAAAATGCAGAGGTTTGACAAAATAAGCTTAAAGCTTGATACACATTGCCACACCATTACTATACACTTATGAATAAATCATAACTATAACACACACATGAAAAAAAACTAACTAAACAAACTAAAGTAAATAACGAATTAACACAAGCAAATCGACTGATAGGAATAGAACAGAGTAAAGAGAGAGAGAAAAAAAATAGTGAAATCCGTATATGAGTAACTGAAATTTAATAACAAAATAAAAAAGCACATGTAAAGTAACGTACATTAATGCACTCTTCAGTGTAGTTACATCCGTGAGATGAGCATTCGTTTAACACTGCTTTTGAAGGAATGTATTGAGAGTAAATTTTGCATTTCAGCTGGAATTGAATTCCAAACATCAGGGCCATAATGCCGAACAGAGTTTTGTGTTAATACTGTGCGAGGATTTGATAAATGCATTTTCGTTGATTGTCTAGTATGATATGAGTGAACTTCATCATTTCTTTGTTCTGTTGGCATATCTTGGTTCTCTTGCTGTCTGGTCTGGCATATCAAGATCGATCAAGTAGTGACATTTTGAAATATCAATCAAGACAGAAAAACAAGAGCGTAACCCTAGCATGAGTCTCTATTTTGCTTAGGGGTTGGAGTCCCTGTGAATTAGGGATCCTTAATTATATAACGGCACCCCTTATCACATGCCTTATTTATTTTCTTAATTTTCTTACTTAATTATCAATTCAGCAAAAAAAATTATTTTTTTCTTCCAGTTGGAGGTTACAGTTCATCGAGTCAGAGTTTAGAGGTCAACTTCCAAAGCCATACGACGAGTCTGATCCTGATGCTACAAAGATGATTCCTTCTCATATGAACGATAAAAACCATGAGGAGACATCAAGATATGTGAGTTTTCTATTATATTGTTCTCTGTAATCTCTTCAAAAGCCATATGATAAGTTGGATCCTGATGCCACAAAGATCATTCCCACATATATGAATGATAAGAACCATGAGGAGACAACAAAATATGTGAGTTTCCCCTACTCTGCTTCGCTCTAAACCCTTCCAAAGCCATATGACGAGTCAAATCCTGATGCAACAAGATCATTCCTATACATATGAATGATTAAAACTTTGAGGAGCTATCATGAAATTAGGGTTTTCTTTAATCTTCTTCTTTCTGAACTCTTTTAAAGTTATAGAACAAATTAGATCTTGATGGCCCAAAAATCATAAGGAGATAGTCATGAGGAGATTGTGAGTTTCCTCAACAATTTTTCCTTTTTGAATACCAAACCTATACAAAATCCCCTGTTCCACTATTTTGGCCTTTCTACCATCTTGCCTACCAATGTCTCACATATATCTCACAGAGTTTCTCATTCAGAATGAAGCAGAGAAATCATTATGTTTTTCTAAAACTACAAAAAAATCATATGGTGAAAGATTATTCTAATATACAGGATCAGTCTTATGGGCTGGCCTGCCAAACCTGAAGACATATCTCTCTAAAACGTAGTGATCCCAGTTCTGTTCAGTTCTGTTACGTGCATAGGGACTTCCTCATGAGTGTGCTATGTGCTTTATAGATGTATGTTTTATTATTATTTTTTCTTCAAATTATGCTCTTGTTTTTCTGTTTAGATTGATATTTCAAAATGTCACTACTTGATCGATCTTGATATGCCAGTCCAGACAGCAAGAGAACCAAGATATGCCAACAGAACAGACGAATGGCAGATTGTAGGGGCACAGGACTTCATGGATGCGGCTACGTAAGTTTGTACTCTTCTCTTTTAATCCCATAAATTGTTGGGGGTGGGGGCCTTGACATTCGCGTAAAGCTTTTAACCATAAATAAATTCTGAAATAAATGTTGCTATAGTTTTTCTCGGTGTAAAAGTTAATGGGTTTTTTTGGGTTTTTTTGCCAGAGTTTTTGTTCTTTGCCAAATTGTCTTTTTACGGCAAATTTTTTTTGCAATGGAGCCTGGGCCCCATAACAAAGACGATTGCAATTAATCGCTAATGAAAATGACCAATCAAGATATTCGTTTCATGCGCATTTTTTTCAATAGACTTGCCAGTCACCAATCAGAATTACTCTCTCAAATTAGCAATTTGTCGCAAAATTTTCTATCATGGGGCTCAGTTCTATCTGCACCTTTTTCTCTTGCTTTTTACCATGATTATAATCATATCTTTGTTCTGAATTTCTCTTTTTCTCTGTAAAGTAGCTCTTACAAGTGGTGTCGGTCCTTCTACGTTCCGCTCTGCACCCGGCGTTACACCTACTTTAGAAAGTATGTCATCCTCAAGACGAGGAGAAGAAAGAGCGCCCCCAAACATGGAAAGAAGAGGAAGCAACTTCCGCTCAAATCAAAGAAACATAGTCCTGATGATGATGAACTTTGACATTAAGGTTTGTGTAGAATTTTGAATTGTCAAAAATTGCTTTCAGATTGATTAAATGATGTTTCTTTAAAGAGAAGTTCTGCCCATTTCTGAATTGAAATGATTTCATCGCCGCATTAAAGACATTTGCGATTAAAAAATACGACGGATTGCCCGCATCCAGTTCACCCATGAAGGGGAGCTGGTCTTCTGTGGTGTCCATTTTACTTGCCCATTAACTTCTGTACACCAAACATTTGACTTTCCCCACTGTCTCCCATTTCATGTTATCTGGATACGTTTTTTCAACTTTGATGCAATGTGCTTTATATGATGTGCTAGATGCAATTTATACAGTTGATTGGGATATAATAAATACACATTTAGAATGTAATTTGAAAAAGATGGTCCTTTGTCAATCTATCATTTTCGAAATAAATGGAATAATTTGCATTTATTATGGGTTTATGTTTTATCAAGTATGTTCTTCGGTGTTCACTTTTAGGGAAAAAATATTTACGGAGGTCAGAATATCTTGTAAATCTACTATTGTTCGAAGATAATTTTGGCTTACGGTACAATCGATAGCCAAAATCTAGAAATATATGCAGAATAGACACACCCTGTAATTAAAAGACTGAGTCAAATGTGTCCTATGGCCATGAACAGTGACATCCTTTGGAATTTATGAAGGCTCAGCACACATTTCAATGTGATGTTAAAAGTTGTAATAGCTTTATTCATTGCCCCTTAACAAATTAAAGACTGCTTTTTCATTCCATATAAACATTTGGTTAGAACTTTATATTCCAGTCAACCTTGCCGAAGTCAACCTAGCAGAAGTCAAAGGACTTTTCAAGTTCACTCAGATTCCCTTTATGTTTTGTTGTTTTTACCCTTTGTAGGTCAAATTGTCTCTAATTTGGGTCATTTCTTCAATCCCAACAAATTTGACTTGTACCATGGTACAAGGTTAACTGTTGTTAGTTTTTCAAATGGATTTTCCATGAATTTTTGTATGATATTTGTATGCAATAATCACTCCTTTTGTGAACAAAATCGTGATGTTGTTTTTACTTTAAAATTCTATCATGTGAAAATAATGAAAATGTAAAAGATGCAAAACTTGAAATATCAGTGTTGACTTGCCTGGATAAAAAACATGCAGATAAATAAAGAACCAATGAGAAAATGATTGAGACCAAAAGATATCTTTGAGTTTAACTATTCAGTCCTGTCGTTGAAATGAATAAATTCTTGATTTAGATATTATGAAGATATGTGTTTGAATGCATGTCAAATGATTTTGATGCAGAAATATTGAGGTTCCTAATACTCAAATATGTAACTCAATTTGCTGATGGAAATGAGGTTTCGTGGTAAGATGTTTAGGAAAATGTGACCTTTCTAATAAACTTATTGGCATTAAATGTTTCTTGTTGTAACAAAGCCAAATTGTCCTTATAAATTTAATTTCGAAACGCTAAGCAATGTGGACCAATATCTTTGAACACATTTTTTTTCTTCAAAATGGACACATTGCAGTTATGTCTTTTTGTCACTGACTCCTTAATGTATTTGTCTCAGCCAGAGCAATATGATTGAGTAAATTTGGTGTTCACTCGCATCGTTATCTGACGATTTGCAAAAGTTTGATGTCTATATATTTTAATCGCATCTTCACATTTAACATGTGTAAACCTCTTCCAGCAAATGATAGAATTTATTTTCAAAGAACGTTTGTGAGTGAAATGTATGTAATTTTTTAAAATTGAAATGAAATGAAGAAAAAAATCACAGCAATATAAATGGTATTTGTTGTCCATGTGTATATTTTGTGCCTAATGTGGCAAGCTATTTTTCAGGGTATGTTCTCATGATTTTTAAATGTTTGTAATGTTGATTAATCACAGATTCTAAGAATCATTTTGAATATTTGTTTGTGAATAATTTCATATTGTGCCAAGTGGTTGCACAGTGGAAAACAAAGCTTTTCGGCCACTACAAATCATTTTGTAATAACTATAGTTTGTTAAATCAGGGGCCTGTAACATAAAAGAGATACGATAGATTTTGCAATTAATTGTATCTCTATGGTACATGTTTTGCCATAGACTTACGATGAATATTTATCATAAGTTTAATTGCATCTTTTATGTTACAGGCCCCAGTGCTCTTTATAACAAGGTTTGGCTGTAATATCTCAGCCAATATGTTTGTAATCATATTTGTTTGCAAATTCTAACCTTTTGACGTAGAAGTGGGTGATCATGTTCACGTTTAAAAAGATCTTTGTAAACCAGTCCTTTGGCAAATGTGTAATGAATGAAAATTTAAGTGAATTCATGATTATGAGACTGATTAGCAAAAATAAAACAACAGCAAAAAGGTTCAGCTTATACAGTATTCCTATACTTGTTTTTATTTCCCGTTATGTTGATGGATGATGTTGCAAAGCATTTCAATAGGCGGGTTTACTTATATATTCAAATTTATGTGCGTTTAACGTAGTTACGTGGTATTCCATAGACCGGTTGATAACAATAAGACTACAATAATTGGAATCCAGTTTGCATACATTACTTGTTGCTATGTCGGGC
>BQKZ01010930.1:3129-17687 GCA_036244855.1 Temnopleurus reevesii | reverse complement strand
AAATCGTCGTTTGATCCAGTTCGGTGCAGCTAGTCTGATCCCAGTTGGACTTGGTGATGACCAACATGACTTAGGGTGAGTATTCATCTTCTTGAATGGAAGACTCAGAGACCCGCACTTTGAGTCCATTTTCACAAAAGCTCGTCTCCAGTTTGAGCTTTCATAGCCAATATCGATCAATATCAGCTGGGACCTGTTTCATAAAGCTGTTTGTACAACTCTATACCACTCTACGAACGACTGGTGACCATTTCTCATGTGCGATTCAGTGGTAGGAGTTTCATTGAGTGCAGGAAAGGGTCACCAGTTGTTTGTACGGTCATGTGTAGATCTACATTCATTTCTGGTCTGTGCTTCCAGTATACACATCATTAACCTCCTTGTACCTGTAGCCCTACGAGTTCATTCAGGATTCTTCACTATCATCTTTTCATTTTCCCTCATTAAGCAGAGATGCCAACCATTCTGGAATATACATGAGTTCAAATTTAAGATGTGAACACTGCAAAAGCTGAGCATAACAACATCGACCACACTCTCGACCATTCATTGTGAAGAAAGCCGCGACTTCATATGAAAATGAACCTCATATATATTTTGGAACAGTTAGCATCTCTGCATTAAGTCTCTTTTTTAAAACCTTTTTCAGACCTGACGCAGTGATAGATCCATGGTTACAGTCCCTCTGGAAAGAAGTTATGTTTCTCTACCCTCTACCCCCTGGCAGGGAGATAATCCCGTCTGATGTTTGGTAAGTACAGTTTCTATCAATCTAGTAATTACAGTAAGTGTTTACTATTCTCCATTCTCCATGTGCATTATGCGGTCAAGAATCTGCTTGTCTTTTTGGCATCTAAGTTTTCAATCATTGTTCTGTTAATGTAAAAGCTGACCAATGAAGGTTTGTTTCAGCGATACCTGCTAACTAATTACCCAACACAAAAATCACTCGATTGATAATTATATTTTATTTTATTCTAAACAAATTTTAAAAACTTGTGTCAAAGCAAAATATGACTTTCTTTATTATCAGTAATTGATTTTGAATGCTTTTTATATTTACATGAATGTATTCTGGAATTTTGTGTGAGATCATTATATTTACTTTTGAATTGATATGGGAGGTCCAAGTTTACATGAAATTTGTATTTGGTGCTCAAGTCCACTCTGCATTTATTTCCCGTTTGATTTTCTATTTTCTATTTTCTCCAGCCCGCCAGCAAGGTACAAAGTGCAATTCAATAAGAACCAGGAGAATAACATCCATCAAGACATCACCAAACCAGCACAGACTGTGGAGCCTCGTAGTTCGGTTGCTCCTAGCAGCCTGTGTCCGTTTCATGCAAAATTGGTAGCCAATGAACGGCTGACAGCCCCAGACCACTTCCAAGACGTTCGCTTGGTCAGGCTGGATGTTCAGGACTCAAATATCAGGTAAAAACAAGATCATGTACTTTGTTTGCCCCTAGCAACCTGTGTCCATTCCATGCAAAGATAGTGGCCAACCAAGAGCTGACCATCTTTGAGTTGTGTTTCATAAAGCTGCTCAGAGAAGCACACACGACCCTACAAACGACTAGTGACCCTTTCCTACTCTCAATGATATCTCCCGTTTCTGAGCCGAACTTGAGAAAGGATCATCAGTCGTTTGTACCTCTACAGCTTTATAAAATGGGTCCTAGATCACTCCCAAAATGTTATATTTGCCGAGCTCAAACATCAGTTCAATTTTGGACTGTTCTGGCTGTGTACTTCAGAATGGCAAAGTAATGATCTTGAAATGGGTTCTTTGGTGCAAGTCAAGTATCTTCTGTGCTATCTTTATCGGAACAACATGTGGCAAATAAAAGGAATTTTTCTTACTTGATTTGTACTATGTTAATCAATTTTTTTGTTTCTAAATAGAGTAATGGACAAATGATAATTTGAAAATGGGCTCTTTGATGCAAGTCAGTTAACACTGTGGTCCCACATGATACTTTTGGCGTTAGCTACAGAGGAACAGCATGTGACAAATAAAATGAAAATTTTTCACTTGTTGTGGAATGTGTTGATTAAACTTTTATTTCTAAATGTGTTTTTTATTCCATTATAAACAGTTTACTGCCAACCACTTTGTAATACATATATATGAATTATATATCTCAACCATTTCTCAGAAGTGGTTGCTAATAAGGACTTGCTTTCTTATCAGTTATGCTCTTGGTGATGTGGTGATGATTCACAGATGAAAATGACCACATGTTCAATGACGAAGATCAGGTTTTGAAAGTCATGACTTCTTGGGGTTCAATTCTTTCAGACATTTTCCTGGTGAATTAGATATCTCAACCAGTACTTTAAGTCAAGGTTTTGCATTATTTTTCAGCTATGCCCCTGGTGATGTGGTGATGATTCAACCCAGAAATTCACAATACACAGTGGACGCTTTCTTAGAACACATGAACCTCAATGGAGATCAACTCATCACTATATCACAGAATGACTCAGGTAGGCATATTTTTTTAAGCTGTAGGGTTTTTTTTTAATCTTTTTTCGTCCCCAATGAAGAGAACCTTGCCCTAATGAGATCTGAAGACGAAACCAGCGACCAATAAGGAAAATTACCTACAAGCTAACAATCTATTTACCCCATTATGCATACAAATAGTTGCTTCATATGCATTTTGAATTCATGCAAATGTACGATAGATATGTTTGTCAACTTGTAGGTAATCTCCACTGAATGCTGAAAAAGTTGGCAGCAGACTTTCGCCATTTACTTCTTTTCGGAAAGATATGAGATTTCCGAGTTATACTCCCCCTGGTCTAAGAACAAATAAAACACATAGATGACTGAACTAGGGACATGGCCAATGAACTTTAACAAAGGCTTGTACATATCAGTAATGACATTTTCGTTCCACATAAATCGATCATTGAATTGAACTGGGGAATTTTTCTGATCACCAACCAAGAGGCAACTCTGGCATCTTCAGGTTTTAGCCAGATAGTAGACTGTCACATTCATTTGCTTTAATGCTTTTATAGCACAATCCAATTTGTAACCATAATATTTTAACAGGATAGATTATTAAAGAAAAGTAGGATATTAAAAGAAAAAGATCATGTGGAAGATTGAAAGGGGGCGAGAATTGGAAAGGAAAAGGGACTGTGCAAAAGTAATTTTGTGTGTGAAATCTGTCTTGATGTTAAAAAAAAAGTAAATGTAACTTTCTATTCACAAGCAGACACATTTGACAGATTACGTGATCACCCTTTGATAAATCCACATTTATGCTGATCTTTTTTTGTAAAATAGATGTCCCCCTACCTCCATCTTGGTTGCTACCATCATCTTGTTCAATCCGTTACTTGGCAACTAATTACCTGGATATAAACAGCATACCAAGGAGGTCTTTCTTTGAGATGTTGGCCCTTCATGCGAGGAACGATCTGGAGAGAGAAAAGTTTCAGGAGTTTGATACAGCTGAAGGCCAGGTAATGATGATGATGATGGTAGTGGTGGTGGTGGTGATGGTGATGGTAATGGTAATGGTAATGAGGATGATGGTGGGGGTGGTGGGGATGATGATGATGATGATGATGATGATGATGATGATGATGATGATGATGATGATGATGATGATGATGANGATGATGACGATGGTGGTGATGATGGTGGTGATGGATATGATGATGATGATGATGACAACGACGACGATGGTGATGGTGGTGGTGATGATTGTTATGATGATGATGATGATGATGATGACGCTGGCGATGATGTTGGTGGTGATGTAATTGTGAGGATGATGATGGTGGTGGTTGTGGTGTTGTTGATGGTGATGATGATGATGATGTTGGTGGTGATAGTGTTGATAATAATGATCATGACGTCAATGATGATGTTAATGACAACGATGATGATGATAATGAGGATGATGATTATCCTAATAATACTGATGATCACATGATTTTAATTTTAAATATTATTGTGTTTTCCAGCAAGAGCTGTACTCCTACTGCAACCGTCCTCGCAGGACCATCCTGGAGGTTCTTCAGGACTTTCCTCATGTTAGCAGTACCATTCCATTTGAATATCTACTAGACATCATACCAGTTATACAGCCAAGAGCTTTCTCCATTGCATCATCACCATCAGTAAGTATAGCCTTCTTCTCTTTATTAAAAGGGGAACCAAACCCTGGAATTGTGTTTCTCATTGAATGAAGAAAAATTAGATGAGCAAACTGGGATAATTTGAATAAAATGGAATTTTCATATTCACAGAGATATGACAATTGCTGCCGCAGTGGGGAGCTATGCGATCGGCAACATCAACGGAATCTGTGATGTTACAGTATGTCGGACAACTCCTCATTCACTTCATACATAGAAATTTTGAAGATGTATGAAAATAGAATTTAAAGTAAGGGTTCAACATGATTCTTCTCAAAATATAGATAAAGGAATGCTATGCTCTAGTGGAAAACCAACATTTTGTCGACTTTCCCGAATAATGAAGAAAATATGAAATTTTGTATTCACAGTGGATGAGGGGTTGTCCGACTTGATG
The DNA here is from genome assembly GCA_036244855.1 of Temnopleurus reevesii. Taxonomy (NCBI): domain Eukaryota; kingdom Metazoa; phylum Echinodermata; class Echinoidea; order Temnopleuroida; family Temnopleuridae; genus Temnopleurus; species Temnopleurus reevesii. The sequence continues at coordinate 13,129 of BQKZ01010930.1, read as the reverse complement.
TCACAGACTCCATCAATGTTGTTGATTGCATGGAGGCCCATCAGCGGCAGGGATCATCATATCTCTGTGATTTTGAATATTCGTAACTTTTGAACAGGTTGTCCGATTTTGCTCAAATTTTCACAGTTAGAAGCTTCTGGCGCGCAGGCATGAATGCCTGAATGCGAACATGCTCATCCCCATATTTCTTCATGAAGAAATTAGCGCTCAATCAGAAACTTTGATTGTGTGTGATCGAGCATTGATCTAGATTTGTCTTCAAATTGCAGGCTCATCCTGGTGAGATTCACATTTTGATGGCTGTTGTCAAATACAAGACTAAACTGGTAAAGCCAAGAGAGGGCCTTTGTTCAAACTGGATTGCCTCACTAAAACATGAAGGTAATTTTATTCTATTTTGTCTAATGGAAAAAGTCTCTTCTATTTTGTTTAGATTAATTCTCCTTTCCATTATGTCTAGTGTATACCTCTGATTGACGTATGTAGATAATATTACCTATATGGAATAATTATTTTAACCTTTAGAATATTAAATGAACAGATGCTTGTTATTACAGAATTTGAAAATGGCTTTAGAAATGGTGTTTAACAGAAACTTTTTGAAAAGTTGGATAAATGTCAGTAAGTCACAACAAAACAGCTGATTGTATTGTTTGTTTGTTTTTTGTCTTTGGTCAAAACAGATGGTGTTCGAATCTCGGTCTGGACCAGGAAGACTACAATTACATTTCCACCATGTAATATCACAAAGAGTAAAACTTTTTGTTCACTGTGAAAAAGAACTCTAGAGACAAAATAAACAGATCCTCATTTAAGCCATTTACAGGGCTGCCAAGTCTCCTGGATTCCGCAGGAGACTCCTGGAAATGGGCCACAATAAATGCATGTTTTTGAGCAATCTCCTGGATTATGGAAACATTGATGCCATTAGGTTGTGTGCATTTTATAGACATCTACTGGATTTCTTCCACAATCTCCCTGATTGTTGCTGTTAAATGTTGGTAGCTCTGCATTTAAAAAGGCTCTTGCAGATAAATGATTGTCTTTTCTGTTATTCAGAAAAGTCCCGACACCTGTTCTAAATTTCTTTGCTGAATTAAAGGGAAATAATTTTCTTTTATGCTACATGCATTGCAAAGTTTGAATGGGAGATGTTTATTTTGATCATTTCTTTTCATTATATTTCTATCATGATCTGTATCATATTTACATCTTTCTTTTCTTGGCCCAAATAAATGGAGTTCCAATCCCAATTTGGACGAAGAAGGGTACGATCACATTCCCCCCACCCAGTACTCCAGCCGTCATGATCGGACCGGGAACGGGCATGGCCCCATTCCAGAGTTCCATTCAAGAGACCCAGTCTTTAATGCCAACCATGCAAATGTAAAGCAAGTTATAATTTGATAGCTGATTATGTTATTTTACATTTTCTCTGTCACATTTGCACTTTCAGATGGCGTTAAAATCCCAATCTGGACTAAGAAGGGTACGATCTCGTTCCCACCACCAAGTACTCCAGCCATCATGATCGGACCGGGAACGGGTGTGGCTCCGTTCCGGAGTTTCATTCAAGAGAGGGCAGCACATAATATAGGAGGTAAATATACTTTTTGCTGAGGTACTTCTCGTTTTCATCATGTGGATCAGTATGTTTGCTAAGGCTAGAGCACATGGGCAGAGGCTTGTTTTGAGGTTGTAATCTGTGTGATTACTTCAAAACTATTCACAGGTTCTCTCCAAATTTGGATTTTATTATGTTTAGAGAGTAAAAGTTAATGGCCATAGGTTATTGAATTTAGAAAACTCACTACAAATACATAGTGTCAGTACTATCAAACAAGACACTCTAAGTTTGGTTTAAGTTTGAGTAAACATGCAAAAATTAATTATCTAAAGCTCTCTGAAATTGAACTCATGTGGCGCCAATCTCAATCTTGGAAAATACAACAGCACAGAATTTGTGACTACTATTCTGAATTAATTCCTTCATTTATAGCAATAGGGACATTTATATTTTGTTTTAAGGTAGTTTAATTGGGACAGAGATATTTGCTGAAATTAGTCATCGGGTCGATCCATCTTTGATTGGTTATAAATGGTTAATAATATTGCAAATTCAAAGAGGCTTGTGATGATGTTTGCACTCAAAGTGTAGACCGAAAAGCGATGTTCCTAATATGAAGTGCATGATATTGGTGTTGCCAGCTTGATATAGCTTGATATGGACTATACGCATAAAGGAGAATTAGGACGTACCTATACAAATCTCATTGGAACTTCAAAGTTCATAAAATTTCATATTTATCTTCATCTTCCAGATAACTTGCTGTTCTTCGGCTGTCGATATGAAAGCAAAGACTTCCTCTGCAAAGATGAATGGCTCCAGCTTCAAGAGAGAGGGCGTCTACAAATTGTTACAGCTTTCTCCAGAGATCAGGTCAGTTCACTTTGTTGTATTAATCGACACGCTGCAGAGATGCCAACAGTTCAAGAATATACTTGAGGTCAAATTGAAATGTGAATACCGCAACAGCTGAACAAATCCAGAGATAACCATATTCTCAGCCATTCACTTGTGATTAAAGCCTTTATTTTTTAATACACCTCTTAGATATTCTTGAATGGTTTTCATCTCGGATCCAGTAAAAGATTTTTCCCTTCATTTGCATACCAATCCTAAAGAGCTTTTAAAAATCATAGAATCTGTGCCCTGAGGTACCACTTTTTAATATGCGCTATTATATCCATCTGATTAAAGTTTTTTTTGTCCATTTTGTTCTCCATTCTGTTATTTCTTTTTCTGCTCTGTAAGCACATAGAGACATGCTGTGGCTATGTAGAAAACTCTTTCTTAAAAAGCTAACATTCATACATGTAGAATATGTCTTTCATGAAGCCCACCTTCCCCCAATATTCTGTTTGTGCTGAAAAAAAGGAAAACTACTTCAAGATTGGATTTCAAATTTGTATTGAACGGTACTGCATTTTATGGTACCCTCTTGTGTAAACATTAGAAATCATTGCTGTTATCACAATAAAGTTGAAACTCTGAATAGAAAGGTATCAATTTTCAAGATAGCTGATATAATTTCTGTAAAACTAGACATTTTATGACTTCTTGCGACTATTTTGTGCAATTTTTTTAAAAGAAACAACACAAATGAAAGCTATTAATGTTGGATGTTTAATGCCAATACATTTCTGCATGTGCTATAAAATTTCAAATATCTGTAATTGTGTGTCAGGAAGGTGGATTTACTTTTTATCTAGTTTAATTTACATTTTATATGTGTTTCATCCCCTTTTCACTGTTCTCTGTGTTACAGGAAGACAAGATCTATGTGCAGCATCGGATAAAAGAAAACAGCGCCACCTTGTGGTCACTTATGAACAGCCCCACTGCAGCCAGGATTTATGTTGCAGGGTAAATTTTCAATGAAATATATTTACGCTTGGAGCTCCTTTATCTGGCCCCTTTTTTATCTGGATCACTCTTTTTATTTGAACATACCCTTGCTGAGATTTTGCCCATTTTTCAGGAAAAAAACTATGGGGAAGACAAGGAATTCAATCATAATCAAAATTCTGAAAATTTGCACATAATGTTCATGAAGATAACTTACTTTTGGTATTTTAATCACCTCAAACTTGGGCAAGCTTAGCTCACATAAGCTTCCCTGTATCTTATCAAAGTGTTATCTGGATTAGATTTCTTCCAAACCTGTCAGGATAATGAAAGTCCCAACTATTTTGTCATGTAAAGCGTTTTAGCGCATGAAAATGCATGGTTACATTGGTATGAATAATAACCAATAAATTGACTGCCCATGGCTTAATATATTCAATTTTCCAATTAGAACATTAAGAAATTTCACATACCATTACCGAGAGTTATGGATATAAAATTAGATGTAGATAGAGAAAGATTGGAACCAGTCAGTCCTCTGTTGTTTGTAATGCTCAAAACGTCTAGAAGGCAAGTTCCATCATCTTGCAGAGATGCCAACCATTCTGGAACATGTATGATGATATGAATTAAAATGTGATTAACCAAACAGATGGGCCAGTAATTTTATCATGTAAAGAGAAAGCATGATAACAACCATTTGTTTTTGCCCTTAGAGGTCCCCAATCCACCCGTTTTCATGCTTATTTAGACATTAAATTAACATTGTTATATTTTCTTCTCTTTTTCTACAGAAATGCAAAGCAGATGCCGACAGCTGTGAGGGATGCTCTCCGTTATGTCATCCAATCAGAAGGGAAGATGAGTGAGGAGGAGGCGGAGAAATTCATCTGCGAGATGGAGAGGAGGAGGATTATTCAAATGGAGACATGGTCATGAGAAAAATTGGTTGGAAGGAGAAAGACTGATTTATGAATAATATGAGGAGTTTATTTTTCTGTTTTGGGACAAGCTCAGAAATAGGGAAGTGCAGGGATGCCAACCTAAAACCATAGGCCCTTATTCCGAGAGCGAGGTTTAATGTAACCAGGAACTTCACCATTGTTATTTAGACCCAGGCTATTTAAAAGTTAAACCAAAATGACAATGACGTAGACCTGGGCAAGTTAAACCTCGCTATCGGAATACGGGCCATAGTGTTTGTCTGTTACGTTTGGATGATGGGTCAATACAAATATTTGAAATTACTTGCATCGGACTGTTGACCTGAAAACGCTTAATATTCAAAATGTTATTGTCAATATAAAACAAGGTTAATGTGCCTTACAATTTGGCAGGTGTGTCATTGTAGACCAAAATCATTATTTTCTTCTGGTTATTGACGGTCATGAATGAAAGATACCAGAGTACAATTAAATTTTCCAGTGGAGACAAGTACGATGCATTAATTGGTACGGTGATGTTCTGCATTCGTAGACATCTCCGGACGCTAGTATCCATTTAAAAAGCGGAAGAAGATTGTGAAAGTAAGGAGTATGATTCTAGGTTGGCATTTCTGGGGTGTAGGATCATTCAAATGGAGACATGGTCATGATAAGAGGAAGCTTGAGGACAAAGTCATTTTATAGGGGTGTTGCTAGAATTTTGCTATGGATTGCAAATCAAACTGCAAATCACTTGCAAATTGAAATGTGGTTTATCATTCATTCATGGCCTGCGCTTCTAAAAGGATACACATGAAACTATGCTATTGATATGTCTATCTATGGGATCACTCTGCTGTGGAAAAAGAATGTTATAATGAGATTTCTCCACTGTTGAATGAGACAAGTTGTCCCAGAACCCCAAATCTGTTATGCAGGTAGTGTATGAGGTAAGGTCCAATAATTCAGAGCTGTTATGTTCCCTTCACAAGTCATTATGCAAAAAATGGTGACTAACGATACTGGTCAGATCCTTTTTACTTAATATCAAGAGACAGTGCTGCATCATGGCCCACAATCTGTTTGGTTTTAAAAAGGCTATTAAATTTTTTGGTAACAGTCTAGTTTATTTAGCTGTCAAACAGGAGTGTCCACATTTAGCATAGAACTTAGTTCATATTTTGAAAGAAAGACACTCTGTAGATGAAAAAAAATAGTACTTTTAGAATCCTTTCTTTCCTTCCTAATTTTTTTTTTCTCAAAAGATTCATGTTATATATGTTTCTTCCATTTTGTTTTGCAAAATAAGAATGACTATCATTGTACAGGGTTCCCAATCTAACTGGAAAACCTGTAAAATCAGTAATACTCTTTTCCAGTCAGGAAAAAGTAAAGGAATCTTAATAAAAATCCTTCGAGATCAGAGAAAATTCAGAGGAAATTTTGTTCTCAAATAATGGAAAGTCTATTGTATGCTATTTTAAGCTCCTAGTGGAAATGCTTGTACGCATAAATATTGTATAAGCATGAAAAGTGAAGAAACATGTCGATATTAAGACAAAGAATAATTATAAGTTTGTGATTATAATTTTTGAAATCTAATGCCCACACAATAAGAACACTAGAACAAATCTTCAATCCATTTCAAAACATTTATTCATCACAAATCAACCAATAATAGTAACAATATCAATTAGTTCTGTTTGCTTCAAAGGTCAAAGGTCAAGGAACACTGTAATCACTGTCTGTACAATACACAGAACATGAATTTTGTACAGAAATACAAGGTTTTGTATCATTCAAAATGTCAGTAAATTCTAATAAATTATATATATTTGCAAATAAACATTTACAATTTCTCCACTCTCCTCATTTGTTCACACTTTTGGATCAATATCATGTACAGTGGAACCTCTATAACGAGGTGCTTTGAGCGGTAATCTCGTCATGATCAAGGTAAAAGCTAAAAAAAAATAATGTATATAAATTGCTGGGACCAGATTGTTACCTCTTTATATCTGGAATATCATTACATCCTCATTTTTTTATACCGAGTTTCCACTGTATATATTTTTGCAAGAGGACTTAATCGAAAGAGATGTTACATAACATTTTCGAAGTTGCAAGATTTGTTTTGCATTTTTTTGCAAAGAAATTAATGAACGTCTTGAGGAATGTTGGGACGGTTGGTAAATATGGTACTGCATGAATCATAGATTAAAAGAAATGGATTAGGATCTGAAAAATGTGAGAAATATCTTATAAAAGGTTGATATTGTAGAAGAATGATAACAAAGAAAGAATAATCCGGGCAGTGAAGAATGACTGGTATTGGTTCTCATGCTTAATGAATGATAATTTTAAGTTTTCAACACAGGTCGTCCTTAAATTCTTTCTTATTTTGGTGAAACAAATGCCCTGGAGGCTGTTAAATGAAGTTTGTTTCAGCAACAAATGGGCCAGTTTAATACAGTGAAACCTCTTTATAACGAGGTCCTTGGGACCATGAAAATTACCTTGTTATATCAGGTTCCTCACTATATAAGGGTAAAAAAACAAAGAACTATAAAGAGTTCGGACCAATAAAATCACCTTGTTATAACAGGTACCTTGTTATATCCGACCTCTTTATAACTAGGTTCCACTGTAGTAGATTCAATTTTATGCACGTTTCTTGTCAAGAACATGGTTATCCAAGGAAATCATGATTTTTATTGGATGGAAAGTAATGCCTCTGACTGTTGCTACTGTAACTGTCAGAGAATGAGTGCTTGTTGCTGCGACAGTCTTTTATAAAAGCCCTCCATGAAATCCAATTAATGTTGAAGTTAACTGCTACGATTCTTGCATTCCACACATTTGAAAATACCTTCAGGGGAAATACTCATTATGACATTTTGATGTCTGTTAATGGTTCAATGACTGCACACCATTTATACAGCAGAAACTGCTTGTGAGTAAAAATCTGAATTTATATGTCCTTGCTAGAAGCAATTTTTAGTTTTATCAATGATTGTTTCTTCCTTCCATATAACTCTGATAATTAGTATAAGACAATGCATTCGTACATTCATGATTTTCTGTATTTGATCAACAGATCAAAATGAACATGAACAAGGTCTCAGTTCATTATGTATACTTTCATCCCAAAGTTCCCGTAATACTGTACTACAATAAATAAATAAATATTCACACATTATTTACATGACATTTGAAAATATACATGAAGATAATTTTCTCTACTTTTGGGGCATTTGAATTTTCAAGAATTAGAAGAGAAAATTGACATTGTAAATTCTATTGTGAAGAGATGATATTCTTCAAGTCATAACAATGTAAATAATACAAATCTTGAAGCGATGCATTTGTATAATCTGTTTCCAAATTGTAAACTCCATATCATCACCCACCAATATTTACACTGAAATTGGGACTGGCTTTCAGATAAATGTATATAGACTTCATGAATCCTCCAAACATGAAAGCAATAAACATTGATATAAATGTAAACTGGCTCTTGTTTTCTCATAAATGCTCTATGAAATAAAGATGACATAATTTATTTTGGATGGACCTCATCCCCTAGGACCGATGTAGTCGACTGATGCGGAAATGCTCTTGAAAATTAAAAGAAATTTACATTTTTTTTGGGGGGGGGGGGTTGAATGGCAAGATTCTGGCATGTAGACAGATGTGATGTAGTCAGATGAAATAAATGGGAAAAAATACCACAATATTAGAGGCTTACACAAAAACTAGTCCTCAACTCAGATTTTCACTTTTCCCACTCCCTCACTGTGAGAAGAAGTAATATAGGAATTTGACAAAGTAAACAACTTCATTCAAGCCTTCACTATAGTTTCATGAACACAAACAAAAATAGCTTCCTTATATATTAACTGAACAGGGGCCTGTTACCTAAAATCGCAAGTCTATGGCAAAATGTGTAGAGAAGAGATACAATTAACTGCAAAATTAATCATATCTCTTTATGTTACAGGCTATTGTGCTACAAGTGTTTGACATTTCTCCAACGAAAATGAGAAAAGGGTATTTCTTTTGTGTACATCTAGCTATTATTGATGCTTGAATGGACTTTGTTCATTTTGTCCCATTCTGTCAACCCTTCTGCTCACAGTGCCTGTTGAGTGCAGAAGATCTGTGTTTTTATTAATGAAAGTCAATAGACGTCTCGCTAAGCGTTTCCTTGATGCATACAGAGAAATGGAATGTCGCCATCGCAAATTCTTTCACTGGTTTTACAAATTGGCATGCAAACATAGGATGAATGCATGAACCCGCTATAGAGGCAAAGAGGCACCCAACATAGCAACAAGTACACTTATAATATAATATTATATTAATGAATTGAAATTCTTTTGCCCCTATGCAGCAGTCCCTGTTTGTACACTGGTGCATAAAATCAATGTTTGGCTCAGCTACAACCCAAATTTTGAGGTAGGAGTAATAAAAAAAAATATAAACTATTTCCGAAAAGTTAAGTGGGCCAAAGACAATAGAACCGTACGCCGTGTATTCAACTGTGCGGACACAACAATCGCAAGCCGGGTTCCGATTTGAATAGCATTACAAAGGACCATTGAATTTGTGTTCGACTTAATTTTCGAAAATAGTTTATATCATGTTAATTGCGTTTCAAAGGGACGATGAATATTTAACTTGATCACCACTAGACAACATTCTCTTGTATTTGGAAGAGGGGAAGGAGGGTGTTCGAGTTATACAAACTGAATCAAATACCGATACAAAGAGGAAGGAGCCATGAACAATGTTAAAAAATAAATTGCTAAATAAGAGTAGTACTTATTGTCAAAAAAAGTGATAAAAATGTCACATGCTCCAAGAATACTATAATACTTCAAGAATAATATAGTACTATTTATAAAATGATTTTGAATATTTGTGAACATATCCACATGATATTCAATCCTAAAATATATATAGCTTACGTTGCCAGGGAATAAATCTGTTAGATCCAAACTCCTATTTGGATTTAAAAAAAAATGATTAAAAAAACAAGGCCAGAAATGGTAGCATGTCCAATCATTGTTTTTTTCATATGACAGTAATCCAATCTGGATTTGGCCCCTATATTATATTCATTTCCTAATCAACACAAACCTGCATTGTTCAAGTGTTTTTCTTGTTAATAGCCATTTTGCTAAACAGAACCAAAAAGAGAATATCATAAATTAACGGCAAGGTTTCTCAATTTACAAAATACAAACCTATATTATGACATAATCAGATGTTATAATCCTACAGAATCAAGTCACTTCCATACTACAACAAACAGTTATTATAAAATCTTATCAAATATATTTACTTTTTTCACACAATATTGAGATTTTAGTTTTCATTCTAACATCTGCCTCCAAAGAAGGGCTATGCGGGACGGACTATAGGAATACATCGTGCTTTGAGACATATTTGGGTGAATACATAAGGCTTAGAAAGTGAATATCTGGATATTTGGTTTTCAAAAATGGTGAAGAAAAATAGGTAATTATCTTAGATTGTCTGATAATTCGTAATTTGTTGTTTGAAGAATTTATAGGTAACAAAACTGAGAACATGCCAGATAAATGAAGGACAAACTAAGCAATTAATTACTTATTTGTGTAATTGATATATTGATTGATTAATA
>BQKZ01010928.1:0-13017 GCA_036244855.1 Temnopleurus reevesii | reverse complement strand
CATATTTCTGGACATATCTCTTATGGGGCCTGTAACATAAAAGATGCAATTAAACGTACAATAAATATTTATCGTAAGTCTATGGCAAAACATGTACCATAGAGATACGATTAATTGCAAAATTTATCGTATCTCTTTTATGTTACAGGCCCGTGGTCTAATTGCAAACATAAATATATTGGATGGAAAGTGGACCTCCTGATGTTTTCACATAAATCAACCTAGCCAAAATTTCAAAAAAATATTTCTAAACAGACACTGTCATTTATCATGTTTATTCACTTTATAAATTCCTCTTTTTACGACAGCTGCCTTGAAGAAAAACCTACCCGGGAATATTTTGCTTTTGAGGAAAGATCACATGAACAAACACTTAAACTTGAACATCTTATAAATCAATAAAGAGAACTGCTGAAACTTCTTATCCAATAATGGATTAAGATTCTGCTAGGATCAAAAGCTCAAGCTCTTTTTGACTTCATCTTATAAATCTACAGGCTTCCTTAAACACACACACACACACACACACACACACACACACAAATAAACAAACAAACACAGTCGTTGCAAGGTTTTAGCTTGGTGATACACTTTCATATGGCGTTCACCATGTTTACTGGTTCCAATACGGAATTAATTTTGGTCAAATGGTCTTGGTTTTCGAATTGGTCTGGATTCTCCTTTGGTTTTGTGTGGTAATCCTTTTGTCTATTTCTTAGAGATTATCCACTTCCCTTGGCTGCTACCATTTCATTATTTGTAAGATTTCTTGCCTTTATTTATGATTGATTATTTCTGTTGTCTTTAGCTGTCAACATGGATTTTACGATAGATTCAAATATGCATGATAAATTATGAAGTCGTTTTCTCCATGTAGCTGAACGTGTTGTAAATATTGATCTACGAAAAGATAAACATTCATTATGTTCTGGTTCTGTAGTAGTCTGAAATGCATTTTTTGTATAAGTCAATGTGTTTTTTTCTTTAACCTTGTTTCAGTATAAGTCCATTTCTTTAACTTTGTTTCAGTATAAGTCAATTTCTTTAACTTTGTTTCAGTAAACGGCAATTTCTTTAACTTTGTTTCAGTATAAGTCAATCTCTTTAACTTTGTTTCAGTATAAGTCAATCTCTTTAACTTTGTTTCAATATAAGTCAATCTCTTTAACTTTGTTTCAGTATAAGTCAATTTCTTTAACTTTGTTTCAGTGTAAGTCAATCTCTTTAACTTTGTTTCAGTATACGGCAATTTCTTTAACTCTGTTTTAGTATAAATCAATCTCTTTAACTTTGTTACAGTATAAGTCAATTTCTTTAACTCTGTTTTAGTATAAGTCAATTTCTTTAACTTTGTTTCAGTATAAGTCAATTTCTTTAACTTTGTTTCAGTATACGGCAATTTCTTCAACTCTCTTTTCAGTATAAGTCAATTTCTTTAACTCTGTTTCAGTGTAAGTCAATTTCTTTAACTTTGTTTCAGTATGAGTCAATTTCTTTAACTTTGTTTCAGTATAAGTCAATTTCTTTAACTTTGTTTCAGTATACGGCAATTTCTTCAACTCTCTTTTCAGTATAAGTCAATTTCTTTAACTCTGTTTCAGTGTAAGTCAATTTCTTTAACTTTGTTTCAGTATGAGTCAATTTCTTTAACTTTGTTTCAGTATAAGTCAATTTCTTTAACTCTCTTTTCAGTATAAGTCAATTTCTTTAACTTTGTTTCAGTATAAGTCAATTTCTTTTACTTTGACTGAGGGATCGTATATGACAATTATGTAATTGAAGACGATAGTAATATTATTTGCAATTGTGTGCCATTCTTTAATGATTGCAGTATCGCTGCTGATTGAGGATAGATGTAGATACGTTGACAGATTAAAAGTCAGCTCAATGTGGTTATAGGCACGTGTGTGGTTCTAATTTAATTTAGAGCACGTGTTGAATTAATCAGAATATTTTACACATTCAACCTGTGATCATGCAATGATATTTTGGAGATCCACTCGAGATTTCCTTTCAGAAAATGATTGTTTTCAAAGATCTTGCTTGGGATAAAATTGTTTAATATCATGTCCTATCTGCAACCAGGTACCTTTGGGTTTTGAAGACATACATGTGTATGAATCGAATGAAAACACCATATAAACTATTTCCGTAAAAATTATTCGCACACCAATTCAATGCATCTTTGTAATGTTATTCAAATCGAATTCCGGCTTGTGATTGTTGTGTCCGCAGAGTTCGATACACGGCGCACGGATCCATTGTCCAAGACCCACTGTATTTTACGGAAATAGTTTATATCGTAATGAATAGTATTATCATTACAATAAAAAAACAGAACCTGTTAATAATATTAATATTGTGTGTATATTCATTGTATATGTAAACGCTATCTGGAGGCATAGTTGATTTATCAAATTTAATGCATGATCATGCCTTAATTGCTAAATACTTTTCCGTAAGCGATTGTAGCTTGCTATGTGTTAATACGTTCAACAAATTCATATTCTTTATCATTATCATTTCTAAAAACCTGATTCATGCCGTCAGGCACAATTGTTAATTTATTTACATCTCGAACATATTATACTAATACTAATGTAAATACTGATGTGTACATACCGTATTTATACCATTATTTTTTTTTATTTACTCAATTTGATTTAGAAGGACCCTGAATTGTACCTATTTTATTTTTGTCATATGTATATATTTTCCATTTTAATAATAATAAAAATAATACATGTAATTTATATAGCGCACATATCCACTCAGTAGGGTGCTCAAGGCAAATTTTGTATATTTCATGTCATCGTCTCTTTAGCTTAATCCTATACTTGTTATTATTTTTTTTCCTTACACATTTCACAAGCTCCGCATGATCTCATAAAGTTTTCTCTTTTTATTCTGTCCTTATTAGCAGCGTCCCTTGCTTTTCTCGTCTTGTACTGCTGGTCTTCTTTTTGGTCTTATAGAACTTTCTTTTGTAAATGTTCATTATACTTTGTATTATTTCTGATGAAGTGAAAATAAATGAATTGAATTGAATTGAATTGAATTGAATTTTCGGTTACATAATTTTGCATTTGTTTGAAAAGTTTAATAGAATGGAAACGGTTCTGTCTGTCTGTTAAGCTTTTTTAATGTAACTAATTAAACATTTAAGCGATTTTTTTTTTCATTTTACATATCACAAGGGTGGCAAAAGTATGAATAAATATCCAACTCAGTAATGTTACGTATTGGGTGTAGACAAAATAATGAATGATATTATCGGTATTATTAAAAAGAATAACGTGTTAATAATATTATTGATACGAACATAATTATATGTAACGCTATTTTGGGGCATGTGAGAGTGAATAAATTTGCTATCTATCAATGCTTGATGCTGCATTAGTATTTTACTGTTCGGTTAGTGATTGTAAATGTTTAAATTTACAAGTATGTTAGATAGCATAATTAAGATCACATCATGCTCATTAAGGGATAGTAATTCTAACATATCTATATAATTTATAATGGTTATAAAATAATCTGATTCATGCCGTCGGTTCACATTGTACTATTGTGATTAAATATATGATGTATTGATGTAAATGGTCTGCACATACCGTATTTATACCAATTTGTTTATTTATGAAATTTAATCTAGGCTGAAGGACGCATTTATGCTTGCATTACTTGGCTTCAGTTGCATGAAGTTAAATAGAATGGAATCAGTACTTTTAAATCTTCTTTTATTAAAATCAAATTTATTTAATATTTTGTTTTGTTCTTCGTAACTCGTTAGGCACTTTTCTTATAATATTTCTTATAATACATGTATTAATCGCTATATCGAGCATATTATGTTGTTATGATTAATATTAAATATTAGTGATATATATACATTAAATCATTTTCTTACCATTGCAACAAATATATTATATAACAAACATATTACTACTGTGTACACATATGTAGCACTATAATGTGGTTTATGGTACAGTGGAAACTCAGTATAAAGAAGTACTTGGGGCCATCAAAAATACCTTGTAATAGCAGTAATCTCTTTACAGCAGAGTTAAAAAAAAAGCAATTAGTTATAAAGAACTGGGACCACATTTTTTACCTATTTATATCAGATATTTCGTTACGTCAGATCTCTTTATACCGAGTTTCCACTGTAATTATTAAATTTGTAATTCATATATGGTCGTTTTTGCATTATCTGCTCTACTTTTCCGTAAGCGATTTTAAATTGTTATAAAATATTAGTGATATGGCCAATATTAAACTCATCTTCAATTCGTGCAATATTACCCTAACTCGTGCAATATTCCCTGGTATTTCATTCATTGCCATTCAATATTATATGATTATTGGTTTTATAAAATATTAGTGATATATAAACATTTAATCATTTTCTTGCCATTTCAACAAATATAATACATTACAAAGGTATAATACTGTGTACATATATGTAGTACTATAATGTGGTTTATGGTAATTATTAAATTTGTTATTTATATCTGGGTGTTTATGCATTATTTGCTGTAGTTTTCCATAAGCGATCATTGTAAATTGTTACATTTGTAAGTTATTAAGATACCATCATTAAGATCACTTGTTCATTAAGTGTTAATAGTATAACACATTCATGTTATCAATCATTTTTTATTGATTTATTATTTGTTCATGTTTTATTTAAAACAAATAAAAAAAAAGAACAAGGGTTTTTTCTTTTTTTCTCTCTTTTTTTAATTCCTTGATCATAGTAAACTATTGTGATTAAATCTGAGTTATGATTATAATGAATGATGTGTAAATACCGTTTCTATATCAATTTGTTCATTACCGATATTTAATCCAGGCTGCAGGACGGATGTATGCTTGCCTAATTTGGCTTCAGTTGCATGAAGTTAAATAGAAAGGAATCGGTAATGTTAAACCTTCTTTTATTGAAATAAAATCTACTATTTTGTTTTGATTTATCGTAACTTGTAGAAAATTATTGTTAAACACTTTGAGATTTTTTATAATACATGTATTAATCGCTATATAAGCGTATATTAGTATTGTTATTATGAAATATTAGTGATATATAAACATTTAATCATTTTCTTGCCATTCCAACAAATATATTACATTGTAAACATATTATATTGTGTGCATGTAGCACTATAATGGGGTTTATGGTAATTATTAAATGTTTTATTTATATATGGGTGTTTTGCATTGTTTGCTGTATACTTTTCCGTAAGCGATTGTAAGTTGTTACATTTGTAAGTTATTAAGATACCATCATTAAGATCACTTGTTCATTAATAGTGCAACACATTCATGTGATCAATCATTTTTTTAATTAATTTATTTGTTCATGCTTTGTTTACAACAAGTTAAAAAAGAACAAAGGTTGTTTTTTTCCTTTTTCTCTTTTTTATTTCTCAATCACACTATACTATTGTGATTAAATCGATGAGTTATCAATATAATTCATGGTGTGTAAACACCGTATTTATGGCAATTTGTTCATTACCGATATTTAATCCAGGCTGCAGGACAGATGTATGCTTGCCTAATTTGGCTTCAGTTGCATGAAGATAAAAAGAATGAAGTCGGTAATTTTAAACCTTCTTTTATTGAAATAAATGTATTATTTTGTTTTGGTTAATCGTAATTTGTGTTAAAAAAAATTATTAAGCACTTAGAGATGTCTTATAATCATGATAATACGTGTATTAATCGATGTATTAAGCATATATCATTATTATCTATATGAGAGTTTTTAGCCGTGCAATATTACGCCATATTTGTTCAGCATGCGCAAAGCAGTGAATATATGTTGAACTCTCATATAGATAATAATAATTATATTGAATGGCTTACATTCATGAAATACCAGGGAATATTGAACTTGTTATGGCCAATATTGCACTCATCTTCGATTCGTGCAATATTCCCTGGTATTCCATTCATTGCCATCCAATATTATATGATTATTGTTATTATAAAATATTAGTGATATATAAACATTTAATAATTTTCTTGCCATTTCAACAAATATATTACATTACAAAAATATAATAGTGTGTACATATATGTAGCATTATAATGGGGCTTATGGTAATTATTAAATTTGTTATTTATATCTGGGTGTTTTGCATTATTTGCTGTACTTTTCCATAAGCGATCATTGTAAATTGTTACATTTGTAAGTTATTAAGATACCATCATATTAAGATCAATTGTTAATTAACTGTTAACAGTATAACACATTCATGTTATCCATCAATGCTTTTCTTTTTTATTTCTCAATCACACTATACTATTGTGATTAAATCGATTAGTTATCAATATAATTAATGGTGTATGGTGTGTACACACCGTATTCATGACAATTTGTTCATTACCGAAATTTAATCTAGGCTGCAGGACAGATGTATGCTTGCATAATATGACTTGAGTTGCATGAAATTAAATATAATGGAATCGGTACTTTCTTTTGTTGAGATAAAATTTTTTAAAAAATAATATATTGTTCATCCATTTCAATAAGTATCTAACCGGGTGTCAGAATAATTTATAAATACCTGATTCCGTATTTTTACGTAGTGGGTTAAAACAAGATAATGAATTATATCATCAGAATGATTACATAAAAACCCGATATTCTTATCACTGTTGTGTGTATATAACACTATTCTGGGGCATGTGGGAATTCAAATTTGTTATTTATTAATACACGATTCTGCATTATTTGCTTTACCCTTTCCGTAAACGATTGTAATTTTGTTACATTTACATTTTAATTAGATATCTTGATTAAACGGTTACTAGTACAACACGCAAAAATAGCACGTTTCATTAAAAGCGCAAAAAATGGACTAACAAACCAAACAAGTTTGAAAGAAATCGGACAATGAATAAAGAAGTTACGATTTTTTTCAGATATTTAAAAATAATTCAAACAGTAATATTTTCTTAGTAATATAGCAACTGTGGATCACGTACATGAGATCATGATGACGTACGTTCGCCAGTTCTCTACAATTGGCTTTTTATATTATAATTGGTTTTTAATCCTTGTTTATTTATCTTTAAAGCAAATATCTATTTTTTGTTGAATTAGATTTGATATATATCCAACAATTTATGATCAAAGAATGTAAAGTTTCCAAATAAGTCTTGTATGGAAGATGAAATGAGAAAAGTATTGAATGAATATGATTTTAATAAACAATCAATAATAAGGAACTTTATTCATACAATTATTTGCTCTAATTTAACAAAAACGGAAATATTGTCAATTCTACTTCAATGGCGTATCAAACTACTTCAATGACGTTTTAACGATTTCAATTATGCTATTAATTGCTTGCATAAATATGAAAATTATATTTCAATAATTATTGTAATGTAGATGATACTGTTTTTGTACATTTTATCATGTTTGTTAATCCTATTTTGCTTCTTTTTGTATTATTTTTGTCATTGTAAATCCAAAGTGAACAAACATATTCCTTTACCCGAATTTACAGTGCTAACCGTAAGTTTGCTCTCGTGAAAGCGTATAATCACAACACAAAATACATATTTCTTATTAAATGTATTGTTTATTAAAATCATATTTATCTGTATAATTTTGTTACTTAACTTTGTGAACAATATTTTAGAATATAAAATCAAGAATATATATTCGACTAGATCAACTTGTCGAGAAAAGGGATATTGTTTTTCCTCAAAAGGCTTTAAAACAGATCATAAGGAGCAAATTGATACAATACACTTATTCTAGAGAAGTCACGAACCTACGTCATCAACACGTCATGTTACGTGACAAAAAGTTGCTAATTTGCCAAAAATATAATTATTCTAAAGATCTTTAGATATTTTTCAAATCCTCATAACTTTCTTATCTGTTGTCCGTTTTCGCAAAAAAAAAAAAAAAAGATTTGTTGTCTGTTTGTCTGTTTGTCTGATTTTCGCGCTTTCAACCAAAGCAATAAATAATTGACGTACAGTCCTCCTTTAAGATCACACGTTCATTAAGTATTAATTATATTAACATATTCGTATTCTGTTGAATTATTATTGAACAAATCTGATTCATGTCGAAGGGTAGCGAATATCTTTTTTGTACCTAGCAGGATACATGAATTATTCATAGGATGAGATGAAAGATTGAAATGCGCACGCGCGTGGACTAGCGGTTTAACGCGCTCATACTGCCCAGCTCGCGTACATCGGTTCAGCTAATCTCAATCTAAACCAGCGCGTCGTCATTGCCACAGAACCGTGTAGTTCTGTGAATGTGACGAGAGCTGTCATCGCTAACTGTTATCATGTTCTCACAATGCGGAATTCGTGTTCCTGATGTTGACTGTTAAGGTTCTTTAGAATTGAGTTATTACACAGTGGTCTCTGACAAAAAATTGGGAACACTCTGATTAATGTAATTAAATTCAAATGTGAAAGGTTCGCTGGAATTGTAACTCTCGAACACCGAGTCCGTAGGCGTAACTTAGAAGAAAATTTTCCTATGGTCAGAGGAGAGGGAATGATGGCAAGAGAGAGGGGAGAGTGGGTAGCATAAGATTGAAAAGAGGTGAGGGAGAGAAAGCAAATGAGGATAAATTGAAAAAAAAATACTATGGTGGAAAAAAAGTAATTTGCATTGCACTATTCAACTACCAATAATTGCTTCTTCTTCAATTGGAGAGCTGAAAATGCGAAAAGAACTACAATAAGATTTAAAAATGTACTAGATGCGGCTAGTCTGTTCACCAAGTCCACGTGCGTGCGCACTTCAGTCATTCTGATTGTCTAATGAATAATTCATGTCCCTAGCTCCCTGGCCAGGTACGTATTTTTGTTTCATCTAATTCCGATCACACTGTACTATTGTAATTCAATCTATCAGAGATTAATATAGTTAATTATGTGTACATACCGTAATCACAACAATATGTTCATTTGCGAAATTGAATATAGGCTGAATGACGCATTTATGCTTGCATAATTTGACATTAGTTGTACTGAGTTAAATTGAATGGCATCGGTATTGTAAAACTTCTTTTAGATTGAAATTACATATATTAGGTGGTAGTGAAGTATGAACATATAATCGAGACTTTCCCATTTCAATAAATAAATCATTTCTAGATTAGAGACTTTAAAGACTCATTTGCATTTGTCTCATTCATAATCAGTTGTTGTTTGTAGTTTTTTTTTCAGAGAGAATTATTGTGTGCATACTTTATGTAAACATCACTATTGAGATCAATTACATCAAGTGTTGATGATGTACTCTGAATAATAATAAAAAAAAAGAATACATCTTTCGCGAGAAGTCTGAAACGTAAACGAATTGGTCACGCGGCGATGTTTTGTGATTATTTCTAAGTCTCGGGAAAACTTTTGAGACGAAATTTGCGTCGATCGAATATGCGTTCCAGACATAACGCGCGTTTGGAAATTATCTGTCAAGCCGATAATGGTTAAAATATGTAATTTCATGTAATATTGAATGACAGCGAAATTCTCCTCGATTTTTTACATTCACTGCATAAATGGCTTCACCCTTAAAATCCCAGGCTATTTTGATTTCTCTGTGGCTCTTGTTTTATGGTTGCCATGGCAACATAAACTACGGGATAATAAAAAAAAAATTGGTATCATAATGTCCGCAACATTTTAGAAAAAGTCACCAACTTTGAGCGGAATCGGACCGAAGATGTAGGAGTGGTTTACGATTATCTTAGTATATGGTAGGGGCCGAGGGAAGGGGGGGGAGGGGCACATTGTGGGCCCCCACCCCCTGGGCTTTTTAGGGTTAAACGGTTAAAATATATATTATATTTTTTTGTTTTCAGAAAGAAGAAAAATCTGATGAACACTACAGATAACCTTAAAATCAATTAAACATGATTCAAAAACTCTCTTAAACTGAAAATTGTGTCAAGTCAAGGTGATTGCTATAAATGAAATCGAATTTTATGATAAGATCATTCCGTTGCGACAACTGAAACCCAAATTTGTGTTTAATCGAATGACTGATTTGCAAAAGAAGCACAAATGAAATACTAGTAAGAAAAACTATCACTCAATCGAATTAAAACTCTGCACATTTGTCAGCAAGAAAAACAAACAAATTATTTGTTTCACTGTTGCACGGAAAGAACTATGCTTTCTATGACAATTATGAATTGAGAGTAGATTTTATACAAGAGCCGAATATTAAAATCCTCGAAGAATTCCGAAATGTATAAGATGTGTTCTTTAATAATTTTGAGGAAAAAAAACACAATTATGGACACTGAACAATTATGACCTGCATATCCTTTGGATTTACCCTTTAGATTCATTTGTTAAAAGGACTCCATGCTTGAAAAATCTTGCTGTTAAATAAAAGTGCATAAATCAGACAAATGGATAAAAAAATATGAAGGAAAAATAGGACAATAAATACGAAAGTTGTGAATATATTATTGCTTTGTATGCTCTGATGCTAAGACATTGGACGGAAATAATGATTTAGGCAAAAAATGCTAGTATATCATTAATGTTACCTGCATTTTGTCACATTTAAGCGAATCTGTCAACCCGAGGATATCACCGTCTTATATTCCCTTTTCTTGCTTACAAATATACAGAGTTTTCATTTGATTAAGCGATAGTTTCTTTTTAATCAATTGCAATTGTGCTTTTCTGCGAAGCAGTCATTTGATTTAACACGACACGATATTATCATTTAATTTAATTTACAACAATCAAATAAACACAATATTTGCATTGATAATTAAGTTTAGGTATTTTAAGAGTGTTCATCGAATTTGTCGTCTTTTTAATAATCTTTTCATATGGAGATATATGTAACAATCATTAAAATATTAATTTACATATAGGATTTCACGCAATTTTCATTTCATTGAAAAACTTAAGCCGTTTGAGTTGGGAGAGATCGGTTCTGCCGTGTAAATTGTCATTAAACTTGAAAATGTTGCATATGATTTACTATGTTTGTCAAACGTTTGTAAGTTCCTTCTATTCAATTTACAAACGAGCCAGTGATTATTCAAGTGCCATTTCTAATTTTTTTAATTCGCGATTACCATTCTTTTTCTGAATTAAAGTTAAGAAACCAGATCGATTAATTTGGGGAAATGCAGGAGAAGTGAAAACTACGGGTATATTCTGAATGTTTAATAGAAAAGTAACAATTCGATGGAAACAATTAGAGATAGATTTTTAAAAGAGTACAAAAAAGGAAAAACAAACCTGATGAACACTGCAAAGATGCCTAAAATCAATTTATAATGCAAATTGTGCCTATTTGATTGTCATAATAAATATAAATGAAATTGAAGGAAAAGATCATGCCGTCTCGACAACCGTAACCCGACTAAATCGAATGACTGTTTCACAAAATAATCGCAATTTCATGAAGTAAAAAAGAAACTATCACTTTATCGAACTAACTGACTAAATAGCTAAATTTGGATTTCAAGACGTTTATTATTCATTAATGAATATTTATGCCATTTTTCCAATAAAAACTCTTTATTTTGTAAGCAAGAAAAGGGAATCTAGTACAGTGAAATATCCGGTAGACGGATTCGTTCGATTTTCGAAGAAAAGACTTTTAACATTAACATGATTAATGCTATACTCACGATTTTCGGCCTGAAAATTCTGTATTAATGCAATCAAATAATTCCATCGTTGGAACTAGATATGACAGAGCAAGTCATTATGTAGTAAATCTTAGTACATTTAATTGCTTATCGAAATTATATTTTTCTAATAATCTATCATTTCATCTTTCATGCGAGACCATCATTTTGAAGCACTATATATTTCTTGTTCATAATAATTGTTGAATGTATTGTTCAAATTCAAATAATAATAACAAAGAGCGTAGCGAAGAGGGCTTTCTCACCGAAGAATACACGCAAAAAGCTGTCATACACACAGACCATAGGGCTTCTCTTTCGGAGAATACACACTCTTACTAGCAAGGGACACGGAGTTCTTGTATAGAATAGTGTGCTGACCCCTAAAATAAAGAATGCCTGGTCAGAATCGATTGACTATACAGTGTGTCTCAATAAAAACGTAACACTTTTGAAATGTTTGACAAATTGAGCATATATGGTTTTATGAAGAAATGTTGATATGTATAGAAAGCTGAATGATTGACCTTTCTAATGATATGAAAAATCGGAAAAAAGAATCATGCTTCGATGAACAGTGTTCACTTAAGTTAGATGTATGAAAATGTGCCTGCGCAGGATTTTCCTTCCAATTTTGGACAAGTAAGCTACTTGTAGCTTACAAAGAGATTTATCTGAGATATTTAGGATCGATGGATTAACAGGGTATTTTGATTAGATTGAATACCATTCCTTTTGCTCTGTTATTTATCAATTCCGAAAAAACCACCGTCCCCACAAACACACACACACGCACACACTTCCACTCCCATCGTATTGTAAAAAAAAAGTTGAATCTTTTAATCTAAGATGTTGTTTTTATTTTCTTCTTATTTACAACTGCTTTGTTCATCTTAAAATGAAAGATCTGACAAATAATCGTCCTGATAATCGATGGACATGTTATCCCTGCCCTTGATAGAGTTGCAGGGTATCGTCATGGCAGGAATGGATGGTTCCGACGTGTATGGTGGGTGCAAGATGGGGCACCTTGCCATTGCCGCAGAACACCTCACCCAGCACTTCAGTGATCATATGAAGTTGAATGGCTTCCACGTTCACCTGATATGATGCCTTTCGACTTCTTCTTCGGGGATGGCTCAAGATTAAGGTCTACACCACAACTCCCGACACGAGCTTGATGTCCTTAATTCGTCAGGACAGAGCAACAGTCAGGTCAGGAGAGCTGACATGCTGAAATGGGCAAGATCGTGTATCGAGAGAAACGGTGGACGTCGATCATTAATGTGAAAGACTTAATTTTACCGGTACCCTTACTCAATCCATACTTTGAAAGCCGTGATATTCAGGCAAGAAAAAA
>BQKZ01010927.1:0-17913 GCA_036244855.1 Temnopleurus reevesii | reverse complement strand
AAAACAAACGCAAAATATATTCACCGTAAAACATTATAGAGTTGAAGGATGAATAAGTTTAACGCTTGGAAGTGTGTTTTAAAACAAAATTAGGTTGACTGATGAAACTCGTAAAGTAGTAATTTCAGGTTGTCGGCGTAACCAAAGAGATAGCAATATTAGATAGAAACAACGAACGACCGAAATAAAGAAAACGAACAAACAAGAGAGAAAGAAAGAATGCATGAAGAGAGGCAGTTGGATAATGGAAAGAGTATTTTCGATGAAATATCTCTAAAAGGATGCGAGCCACATGATAAAAACGAAGAATATTATATGAAATTCAAAATGCTCTTGTAAACTGCAGAGAATAAAGAATAGTTGTCTACTTGAGAATAGAAAGGTATTAACCTATTTACGTGGTTGATTCTAGCACTCGAAGACAATTTTATCAAATGTTAATTGACGAAGAATGCTGCAAGAATTGGATATCAAGCGGGTGGTTAATGGATCTGTGCTTCGCATGCGGAGTTAATAACTTTTATATAATTTGTATTCGAAGGCCGAACGAAACGCGAGACTAGGACTTTCGATAAGTTGTAATCGTGAGCCGCATTTTTTATACTGAAAGAGGAATATTGTCTATTAAGATATGCACCATCAAGATGCCAAACAAAAGAAAGATTCCTACAGTACGGTTTTCCAACACGGCTATATTTAACTTGTCAACAACTTCATTTATTTGGAAAATGGAAAGAACTTGTATTTGTGGGATAAACCCACGGAGTTATGAAGAATATGAATGTCAGGTAGACCTATGATTAATAGCACTGCTTTGAAAAAAAAGCAGTTTTTTTATCGTATATCTCAAATTGGCTGCTCATCAAAAATTTATTTCATTTAATTCAAACATTAGAATACAGCTAAATACAGCTCTTTGAGTAAAGACCCAATTTTAGTGTGTAAAACACTGCAAAAATAAAGTAGTGATTGCCGTAAACGAATGATTAAAATAAAATAAAAAACCATCATGAACTAGTACGGAGGCGCGTAGGAATACATGTATATGTGAGCGTGTGTGTGCGGAGGGTGTATGTCTGTGTGGGTGTGGGTGTGCGGAGTGTGTGTGTGTGTGTGTATGTGTGTGTGTTGTTATGCATTCAATATTCAAATATAACCTTTGTATAAACCATTAAAGGCTTTCTAATAACATTTGTTAAATAAGCGTCAGTGTGTATATATAAGTCCTAATGCTTAATCATCACTTGTACAAATAAATACCTTCTGAAAAATATCAACCTCCTTATCCAGGCACCTTCAAATCAGCAACAAATGCTCCGCTACAAATCATGTTTAACTAAACGTGGGCGTTAATATTTCCCCGGTGCTTGTATGGACCCAGGCGATAATGAAAAACGAGTCTGACATGCTAATTAATTGGTCTACTTTCTTATATCGGTAACAATTGTTGAAACTGGATCGGCTTAATGATCTTGAAATGGATCTTATCGTCTTGAGGGCTAAGTATATATTGCTTTCGACTCTTTTTTTCTAGATTCGCGGGAAAATTCAAGTTGTTATGAGGAGAAGATGAAAAGGTAATCCTTGAGTGGCTGGCGAGTGTAAGTTAATGATTGATGCACGGCCCTTCAGCGGAACGAAGACATTTGAGAGATTTAGACTGCGACTTGTGTTGTTGCTAAGAGGGAACATCAGAATTAGCAACACTGATAGTGTCGAAGTGAAAATGTATCGATATAGTCTTTTTTCTAAACTTTCTTTAATCCCAAATTCGACTTATTTCCTTTTTGAGACATGCTATGGGCATGATATTCTTGGCTGTAGCTCGTCAGTTGATGTGGTTCATGTATAGCGTAACAGATGTATAGTTTTGTTTAAAATCGTCAATTTCTACAATTGTTACGTTGATACTTTATCCATTCATTTATTTTATTTTATTGATTTATATATTTATTTCATTTCATTTCATTTACTTATTTACCACTTACCGATTGGTTCAGCTGTCGGCTGGTTTTCAAAATAGGAGTAAAATCCTTAACATTTTAGCAATCAGATTTATGTCATCTAAATGGACACCGCCCAAATTTTTAATAAAATTGAATCTGCATTATTTGTCAATGAAACTATGACAAATACAAACAAATATACAATTATAACGCAGAAATACAGCGGAACCACTCTCATCTGATGACAAAGCCAGCATACGTCTAGCGCTAGACAAAACCCTTCAACGTTGATCAAGCGCCTGGCTTTGTATTTCTACGTTCACCGAGCGTCAAGAACAGGCGACAGACATTGCCTACCGTATATAAGCGCAATGGTGTGGGTCAGTCTTTAAAATTTCAGCAATAATTTAACTTGCTGGTTTTCATCCGACCATTAATCGAATGTTTATTCAATGTTTTAAGATAACTGTTAACTTTATTATTACAGTCAAACCTGTCTATAGTGGCCACTGTCTATAGTGACCAACTGTCTACAGTGGCCACTTTTTCTGTTTCCCTTGGGGTGGCCTCTGTAGACAGGTTTGACAGTACTTGCATTTGTTATTTCTGACCCTCTCGTGAATCTAAAGGCCCGTTGCATAAAACTTTTAAAGAAATATCTGGCAAAGAGGAATGTTGCCGTAGACTTCCACACAGGAAAAACCATGGCATACATTCTGCCTGAGTTTTCTATGGCATAGAGTTTTATGCAAAGGGGCCTACGTCAGTATAACATTTTCTAGCGTGTACATTTGTCTTTATTCATTCATGTTCTCAATCTTCTATTCGAGGTGACTGGGGGTTGTTACTCCAGTGTTGTCACTTTTAATGATAATACAAATTTGCTGAAAATGTCGCGCATGTTTCTCATGAATCTCGTTTCCCTATTCCCGAGAGTGTCCAATAAAACGAGCTGATAAATGCAATGTATATGGAAATGTTTCTTGGTAATGGCTCTCTATTTGGCTATATCTTCCAGAACACGATTGAAGACCTTTTGATTTCAATTTAAATCCCCCCTATACTGTTAAGCAGCACGTTCAATGTAGTGTAACAAGCAATTCAATCACTTTAGTCACTTATACGACCAGAGCTCGATCATAATACCAATTTTCTCTGCCAATGATGTTAACTTGTGGGTTTATACTTTGTTTTAAAACGATATTATTTCCGTAAAAGTAAATCTCGTTTTAAAAAAGTATAAGCCAATTCTGATTCGAATAGCATCACACAATTGGCGTTTGAGTTGATTTTACGGAAAAAGATTATATCAAGAACGTTGTACAGATTTATCCTACATATCTAATCTCTGAATTTTAGTATTTTATCTGGTTCTTTACAAAAGAAATGCCATTGCCTTCTGAAACAGGTTATCCCCTGCACAACACACTATGGTATGGAATTGCAGAATTAAGTAGTCAATGTGTTAACACTTTCTGTCATAATTGTAAAGAATTTTTATACACTTTATCAAGTCATTCTACGATGGCTAAAAATTTGATAATTATTTATTCATCATCTATTTCAGTCTCCTTTAAAACAGGGTATGTGCATGCAGTTGCAAAATAATCAAAACTGCTTTTCAAGCACCCATGTGTACATTATACTGATATCGTTTTTTTTTTTTTTTTGCTTGTTTGTTTGCTTGTTGCTATATTAATACAGGTCATACAAATTTCCATTTCTATTCGAGTGGCCCTTCAACCTACTGGCAGTAAATCTAACGTGGGATCAAGCAGTATACACTTCACATGCATAATAGTCAAAAGGTGATCATATTTCAAATATCTCGCGCTTTGAACGGGCTCTTCCTTCGGATCTTACATTTCCATTTAAAATCCGAAACAGGAGATTGTGTTAAAGCCCCGGTCACATAGGACCCCGAATGCAACACGATTCACCCCGACTCGTTGTTCTGAGGCAGTTAACTGTGAATTAACAAAGAGTCGGGGTGAATTGTGTTGCTTCCGGGGTCCTATGTGACCTGGGCTTAAAGATCATTTACAACTGACAGATGCAGCCCCATGTTTGCTATCCCTTATAAATATGCGTTCTCCGTCCCTGGTAAGATGACTTTCAAAGGATATAGATATGGCCAATATATGAATATTTTTGGTGAGTGTAGAGTAAGAGGAGATAATTGCAATCGAAGTCCTTGATCTTTTGCAAACAGCTTCCGTGATGAGATGCGACTCCGGCTCAAATCTTTCATCAATATTTACATGAAGATGAGCAGAGGTTAATGCAGGATACACAAGAAAGATACAAAAAAGGGTTGTAAAATGTTGTTTGGGGCAGCAAAATAAATGGCATTTATTCTGAGCATATTACGGCAGCTACTCCAACACATATTGTGAAAAAGTCTGAAAAATCTCAGTTTTTCGGTAAATCATCCCTTTCACAAAGTAACATGAGAAAAATCCGAAAATATTTTTGAAAAAGTGCCTCTACTTTTGCTCGGAGACAGTATTTTGTGGATAATTTGATTGGAATCTTTAAAGTATATCATCTCTCTTGAGACAGATTTTTTTTCCGAATGTTATGGACTGTGACCAAACAGGCAAATTCTCTGATGTAATTCCGTTACCGGTATTATTCATAATAATGAACGGCTTTTTATAGCTTCATGCGAATTCCCTAAGCGCTCTACAATTGCAGTATCATTATCCGGACTTTATTAGTGCAGTTATTAGGCAGTTAGGCGGATAAACTTTTTTTTCAAGGAATAAATTCCTATCAGGTACCCATTCACCTCACCTTGGTTGAGTGCAGCACAGTGTGAATGAATTTCTTGTAGAAGGAAATTAACGCCATGGATGGGATTCGAACCTACGACCCTTTGGTTGAAAGGCGAGAGTCAGATTCACTACACCATGGCTCCTCCGTGTGGGCAATGTAACTGTATCTTCCTTTCTACATGCTATCATTTACTTTATACTACATTTTAAGAGTACAACCGATCTTTGAGAGTCTGTCACTGAGCTATAACAAACAAAAAAGTCGCTCAAAATGACAGTTAATTCCGTTACCGCACATGTGGACTTGCCCCATGGCGTTACGGGTTGGATTCATTGGTCACTGATCCCCGTAACATAAAGGTTTGCGATTAATCGCTATTTGATTTTGCGATCAATTGCTAACTTTAGTACATACCGTAGACTTGCGATTGATATCAATCGCTATCAGATAAGCAATTAATCGCAAACCTTTATGTTACGGGTCCCTGTTGTAGTGTTAAAAACTGATAAAAACATTCGAGTATTTCCTATGCCATAGGACAGTAAACGACACCAGTACCCAGGGATGTGTAAGATTAAACTTCATTTTCTCACAAGCTTTTTAACGCTTAGATAATGTTACCTGCTCTGTCAATACGCGAGTTGAAAAGAATTCATGCCTACTTTCTTTTCTTGTTCGGTTTCTCCACAACCATCACACGTCTTCAATCATTTTAATATTTTCGTATTCATGTTTCCATCCCTTGCTTCCTCATGATTTTGTTTTCGTCTCTGTTGATGAATTTGATTTCAAATCCTGAAAGATTAAAGTTAAAAAACGATGTGCCCTGAAATAAGATCATTGTATAGCATCGCTTTTGTTTGAAAACAATTCTCAACTGCCAGATTCTTAATGCTACCTAAATGAATGACGATGTAATTATATGCTGTATAATTCTAACTGTCAAAAGAATATAAAAAATAAAAAGATTTGAAAAAAAAACTGAGAATATATTGGGCTTCGAAATCAACGTTTACTGCTTCAGAAATAGCTAAAATTCAATTATATGACCTATTAGGCACGCTGTACAGGAATACCCAAAGCGACAATGATATATTTTACTCAATTTTCATAGATATCTTGATAGTGCCTGTATAACTTCCTTCTTATAGTTGCACTCTATGTTGTTTTTCATCAATCTGAATGAAATAACATGGATCACACATACATCTTGATTTGATAATCTTTTCGATAACAAAATCTGAGTTTGTAACAATGTCTTTAATTTCTCGGCTTAAAAAGGAAACAACATCTTTTGTTTTTGCCTACGATGTGCAACTCTATACCATCCGCTAGTGTATTGATTTTTGTTAATGTTACAATGGTCAAAGATGTGGTTGATGGAGAAGTCTTTCTGCCCATCTAGTTTTTTTTCTATCTTTGTCTCATTTCTACTCTTTCTCTTTTCTTTCTTTTTCTGTTGCTTTGTCTTCAAGTCCATCTGCCATGTCTATCCTTTTATTTGATTTGGCATGCATTTAGCCTATATACCTTTTGAGCGTATAAGTTGCTCCATGGAAATATTTCCATGTTTCTTCATCACCCCGAGCTCTTGTTTTGTCATGGAGTTGCTTATACCTTCCATTATATATAAAATGGTAACAGTGCTAAATATATGCATGTGCTGTGTGCATATAAACTTGAATGTGATATACCGGTAAGGGTACCATGGTTGTGTTCCATAAAGATGTGCGTAGATCTACGCACGACTCTACGAACGAAAGTTGACCCTTTCATGCACTCAACGATAACCCCTGGCGCTGAATCGCACATGAGAAAGTGTCACCAGTCGTTCGTAGAGTCATGCATAGATGTAAGAACAGTTTTATGAAGCATTTCCCAGGTAGTTAAACAAAAAACAAATATATCAATCCTTAATGATTGAGAGTTAATAACATAAGCACATCCTACGAAATTAGTTCCATACTTCAACGATGCTCTCTGTAGCCATAGGCATGCTATAGCCATACCAAATCAACATCATCTTTTTCATATTATATCCATGATTATTTGAACTTTCTAATTCTGTCTCTAACCCATTGACAACTGAATTTTGTAATATCCATAAACTTTGTGTAGGAACTACTCGGTTCCAGTAGTCAGAGGGTTAAAAGAAAAAAAGTAATATATCTAAAAAGTGGCTGTGCTTTTGAAGCGATGCCCCGGTTGGGGGAGATGCGATATCAGGGTTCGTGTTCGCCTCCAAGATATTAGGTTAGGAAATGAGGAGAGAACTGTAATGGAAACCGACCGATTTCGATTCTTCTCCGTTTCTTCTTTGATACCATAGAAGAGAATATCCCCAGGCGATGTTTGACTGAGGATGATCAACCCCCTCCTGGTTTTTATCTCTCTCTCGTTCGCTCTCGTTATTGGTTTTAATATCTCTTTTTCTCTGTACTTTGTGGTTTCATTCACCGCCACACTTCTTCTCTTCGGCAGTCTGTATTTGTTTGCTTTTAATAATGCCATGATGATGTTGTTGTTGTTGTTTGTCTCGTCATTTTCTCTTGCCTTGTAGAGGCTGGTAGGTTCCATTTCTCCCACTCGTTTGATTTGATTACCACTTATAAATTCCATCACATTATGTATCAAATATTTTCAAAGATACCTAATGGTGATTATTGTTGCCATTGATATCTAGGCCTATTATAATTATTCGTCCGTTGCAAATCTGTATTTCAAAAGCTTAACAGTTTTTCTTAAATTGTTATTGATGTTGTTTTTCTAATCTTCTTCTTCTTCTTGTTCTTATTGTTGTTGTTGGGGGTGTTGGTGGTAGAGCTTGATGCTGCTAAACATTATATCATGATTCGATGATGACGTTGATAATTGCAATTTGGTTAATGAAAATGTTTTACCACATAATTTTATGCATGTTCAAACAACACGGAAATAATTCGTTGGAAAATTTGCAATATTAATGTCACCCCCCCCCCCTTTTTTTTGTTCATTTCGGGGAACACAAAAATATCAAAATATAACATTAGGGCCCGTAACATAAGATTTCGAATCAATCGTAAGTCTATTGAAAACCGTAAGTGGGTGGGAAATCATGTACTAAAGATTTGCACTTGATCGCAATCTCTCTCTTACAGGGCCCTGATGGGCATATAATTTATATCAACAAGAAGTAATAAAATTACGAAGAAACGGAAAGTCAATGACCGGGAAAAGCACAATTTTCCCCTCTCATCTTATCTTTGGTCTCTTAAAGTCAAATCCACACCTGTTAATCACTTAGTGATTCTTTTTTTAACCGAATCGTCAATATTGCCTCAAACATCCATTGTGGTTTCGTATTTCACCACATATACAAAGTCGCTTCAAGCCTTTAAAAAGCATGTTAAGGGTAGAGTCACACATGTATGTTGTTAGTTAACGTATGTCTATAAACGTACATTGAATTTGGTTCACCGTGAGCAGAAGGGGGTACAGAGAAGTTAACAAAATAAATGAGTCATTCAAGCGTTCACTATAGCTTCATGTTGAGTTGTGTTTAGTTTATTTATTTAGACAAGATAAAACACGTCTCGGGAATACAAAAAAGGCTATGTCAGCCCGTACAAGTTTGCATCCCGGATAAAGAAAATATATATATATATATATACAAAGATGAGAACAAAATACATAAGTACAAATATGAATATACTAAGTGGCAGACAATCAAGAAAATATGTTTAGCCTGTTATGTGGAGATGGTTTTGGAGGGCTCTTTTATATGAAAAAAAATGAGACTTGTGGTTGACGACGGAAGAATGGAGTTGATTCCACTCAATAGTGGTTTGGGGATAGAAAGAGAAAAAAACTACCTTGTTCAATGCGACATCATGTTCTACATTTTCCACAGAATGAAATGGAACGAAATTTCTTTTGTTTGCATCAAGCTATTGTGAAGGCTTCCTTTGAAGTTGTTTACTTTGTCCAAATCCTTTGTTCCTCAGCGCTCATAGTGTTTGACGCGCCATGTTCGCAGAAAGACGCCAGGAGAACGCTCGGCTGACGTTGCATACGTCCAACTGGCGCTCGACGTACGCATGCGTTAGCGTCTCTCCTCCGTGAAACTTCGATCACAGAACATCCTTCAAACCCCAAGAACGCTGGACAGACGTTGGTTATAAAAGGAAAGATGTGACGAAGCATTAAAGGGGAACTTCACCCAGACATTGATGCACTCTCAGTGGATGAAGAAAAATACAATGATCAAACTGTAAAAATTTGAGCAAAATCCAACAATCCATTCAAAAGTTATGAATTTTCAAAGTTTTGATTTAACCTGTCATGGGCTCCTTGAATTGGCAAACGTACAGGCACAAAATGGCTGCCAACATGAAGAACTCTCCATTCACTTTGTACACAAAATTTCACATTTTCCTCTTTTTCCAGAAAAGTAAACAAAATTTTGTTTCTTCGGTTAAATTAAGGCCACATCAATTCTGCAAGCATTCCAGAAAAAACGCTAGTGATTCCTCACTTAAAACCTGATATTGATCCCTTTTCAATCAATTTATATACAAAGTGAATGAGGAGTTCTCCATGTATGGCATTACAGATTATGCTAATTGGCTATACGTTGCCAGTTCAAGGATGCCCAGCACAGGTGGAAATGATAACTTTGAAAATGCATAACTTTTGAACGGATTATCCAATTTTGCTAAAATTGTCACAGTTTGTTCATCTTATTTTTCTTCATGTAATGATAGCAATTTAATGTCTGAGTGTAGTTCCCCTTTATCGACATGTCTTTTATTGTGCAGACAACCTTCACATTCACACACGCACACTGTGCCTACGTCTTAATTGGTCTAATGATTGGGATTATTAACGCCTTAATGACTTTTAGGGGACTGATGATGGTGTACAAATATAGAATAGCTCATTATACAAATATGCTATGCACAAAGAATTCCAAATGTCATAGTTAGATGAAACATTATGTGAAAATATCTAATCTACATTAAGTAAATTACAGAGAAGAGTGATATAAGAAAGAAATGTAAGGAAATTTTAAGAAATTCGAAGAACTCTTAATTCCTCCGAGGATTTGGGGTGATTACAGAGGTCACTAAAAATGAAAATTTAATATTCCATTCACGTTTAACTCTTATTTCACTATTTTCGAGTATAAATTTTCGCTCTTTAGCGAGTTATTTCTTAGACACTGTTGTTACGTTGGAAGTGCTTTCTACAGTAGATGTGAACATACTAGTCATAACACGATAAAATAAAGTGGGTCATGGGACATTAGATCCATACGCCGTGTATTGAACTGTGCGGACACAACAATCACAAGCCGGTTCCGATTTGTATCACATTTCAAGGGACCATTGAATTGGCGTTTAACTTAATTTTGGAAAATAATTATATTTTGTTTCATGTATTACTAGTATTTAACCGTTCATACGACTTTAGTCAATTTAAGACTTTCTTTAGATTATCAAGGCGTTAAACTGCGAGAATCAAAGGCATGAGTGGTTCAAATTACACTGTGTGAAAGATTATTGTCGAATATGCTTGAGTGCAAAGTTGACCGGGAAATATAGAATGTATTACTGTCAAACAAAATCAATTATTTAGCTTACTTACTTACTACTACTACTACTGCTAATACTACTACTACTACTATTCCTACTACTACTACTACTACTATTCCTACTACTACTACTGCTACTGCTACTCTGCTACTTCTACTTCTACTTCTACTACTAAACTGATACTGCTACAACAACAACAACTTCTACTAATACTAATACTAATAGTAACTACTACTGCTACTTTTTACAATATAACTCCTAAATTATTATAGTAGAGTTATATTACACCCATCCTACAAAATGTCCATATTCAAACGATCATAATTATTCGGCAGCCTTGTTTATATCGTTTGACATGCTAGGCGACTGCGTGGTGTTATTTTCTTGTCACATGATAAATACACCGAGGACGCTGAATAGAGTATTCTGCACACTCCCTCAAAATGAATCTCAGGGGACTCCCCATCAAGAAGTGTATTATAATGATTATCAAGATCAACAAGATAAAGGCATCTTATTTCATCTCATGTTGATCTTCTCAAAGGCCATCTTCCCAGTGCAGTGATGTGGGCATCCTGTACCATACATTATCATCATCTAGCCCGTCAAAGATCAGAAGATCGTTATAAGCACCCTTATTTACAATGTTGTTCATTATATGCAATCATGTTCCATTATTTTCTTATCATTCAAAGCTCCGTGTTTAGTAGAGTATTCTGCACACTCGTACAAATGAATCGCAGGGGACTCCCCATCAAGAAGTGTATTATAATGATTATTATCAAGATCAACAAGATAGAGACATCTCATTTCTTCATTTGTTGACCTTCTCAAAGGCTTCCATCCCTTGAACGTGTATGCAGTGGAGTGATATAGGCATCATGTATCGTAGATCGAGTAATTTAAGGCAATAATTAACATTTAGTTATTTATTTATTTGGTTTTATTTATTTACAACGCGGTATACAGTATTTCCATAAAATTAAGTTGAACGCCAATTCAATGGTCATTTCTAATGGTATTCAAATCGGAACCGGCTTGTGATTGTTGTGTCCGCACAGTTGAATACGCGGCGTACGGATTTATTATCTATGACCTACTGTATTTTACGGAAATAGTTTATTTCTTGTTATTTATTTATTTATTGAATTGTATTTATTGACCAATATTTCAGCAGGATGCCCTCACTACGATTTGTTGGTATCACGAGGGGTCCTGCTCCTGCATGATACAGAGTACATGAACTATACAATAACAATAGTTAACAATTAAAATTGTACCTATATGAAACTTATACATGAATATTTACACTAAAAATATATACAATAACTAAGCTCTGCAATTAAGAAATACTTAAACATTGCCGATAATCGAAATAAAAACTTAGCTGATTCAGCTATTAGATGGTATTCCTTATTCTAAACCTAAACAGGGACCACCTGAATTCTATAATGTTAGTTTTGCATGTATTTCAAGATTAAACGACGTAAGACTGATAATTTATAGGTAGCTAAACTCTGTACCGCAACGCTCCAGCGCAGATTACCGTCTGCAGTGAACTTCGGCAAGTAGAGCATGGTCATTTTGCTTGCCCAAAATTCAACTGCAGAGAGGTGATTGATTGCAAGAAATGGTCACCAGTCGTGCGAAGGGACGTCCGTGTCTATACGAACAACATTATGAAGCATTACACAACCCAGTTATCTTTACTGCGAAAGACACGGGGCCCGTCACATAAAACCAGTTTGCAACCAATCGCAAACTTTTGTACATGATTTCCCATAGACTTACGATAGATACCAACCGTACGGTCGATTGCAAAGCTCTATGTTACGGGGACCAGACCTTGCCCTATATAATGGTGGGGGTTAAGTGAACTTTCATTTCCTTGANTTTACGGAAATAGTTTATATCGTGTTTCGTATGATCGATTAGAAATCTTTATGTTACGGGCACAAACTGTACATTCATGCAGGGGCCTGCAACATGAAGAGATACGATAACTTTTGTAATTAATCGTATCTCATTGGTACAAATTTGCCATAAACTTACGATAATATTTGTCGTCATCTTAATTGCATATCTTATGTTTAAGTTCACCTTAATATTTTCTTTTGAGTCAAACAAAAATGCCCATAACTTTCGAAGTAGACAGGGCAAAATAATTCTAAAACTACCACACCTAAAAACAAAAGTGACACTTGGCGACTGTGCCGTCAGATGTGCTGCTCCAAAACTCTGGAACAAATTGCCAATATAAATAAGATCGTCTCCATCTGTTGTTGTTTTTTAAAGCTTTTCTTGAAGTTGTTAAATAATATTTTGTACCTTTATGCATTACTTTAGTAACATTATCCACAGACTATATAATATCACAGGGTAGTACAGTATATCCATAGTGACTGCGCTTATTTCCAATTTGCTGAAAATATAAATATTTTGATAATCTTTATATACGTTTGAAATATTCATAACTTTCCTATCTGTTGTCTGTGTTCGATCAAACTTTTGGAAAAAATCTGTTTGTCGGATTTTTGCGCTCTCGATCAAAGCAATACATTTTTGGAGTGGAGTCCTCCTTTAAATATTTCAGTACACAGCAGACGAAACGTCATTCTACCTACGTGCTACGTTTGCACATCATGAAACAATAAGTGCATTCACGGTTGTTCATAGCCGAGGGGATCATCCGGGTATTTTTCTAGTACACCGGGTGCGCGCATTGATTACACTGCGCGCGAGATCACTTCCATACTAGAAATTTACCTGGATGTTGAACAAACGTTAAAGGCACTTCTTAATCAATTCCCTTCATTTATTCTTATGCTATAGGCCTAAGATGTTCTGTTTTTTGCCTTTCTTTCCTTTGCCTTTCTTTCAAATTACATTTATTGATATCATTGACAAAAAAAAACAATTACATCGTACATCAAATTACATCACATGAAAATGAACTTAATTAAACATAATGAGCTAGTTCACTTGGTAAATCAAACAAGGATTTTTTTCGACTTAATGTACTATTTATCTTGAGTCTTTCTTTCAACGCAAAGATAAATACATATTTTAGATCAGTTTCTCTTTTATCCATGCCATAATGATTTCGTTTTAGTATCACTTTGTATATTGTCCAAGACGCTATAGTCATAAAATCCTCGATTTCTCCACGTTCATGGTTTTAATCAGGAAATTGATGCTTATTTCTATTCTAATATGAAAAACGTTTTCTCCAAGGCAAATAACATGATTCCAAAAACTTTTGTTTAACCTGCAAGTAACTAACGCATGCGCAATATCTTGTCCTTCTTTGCAGAAGCTGCAAATAGAGTCTTGACTTAGTTTCCATTTAAACAGATTCCTTCTTGCAGGTAGTAAGTTGTACATTACTTTGAAGTTAAATTCTCTTAATTTATTTTCTTTTATATTCACAAAATTCATTTAAAAACAGGTGTTCTTACCCTGGTTGATGTAGAGCTTTATGGAAGACAAAAGGTTGAATTGTGTCCACTACATCGAGAGTATCACAGATCAGTCGGGCGAAAGTCATCTTGCGAATTGAATTCCTCTTATCTACGGAAAGGGAAATAGGTAAAATTGTCATCTAGAATTGTTATCAAATCTCGATGAACTTTTTTCCCGCAAAATAAAGTCGGTCATGAACAATAGAGCCGTACGCAGTGTATTGAATTGTCCGGACACAACAATAACAAGCCGGTTCCGAATTGTATAGCATTACAAAGGAGCATTGAATTGGCGTTAAACTTTTTCGGAAATAGATTATATCGTGCTTCAAATACAATGAATACGAAACCAGATATAATCTATTTCCGTAAAATCAAGTCGAACGCCAATTCAATGCTCCTTTTTAATGTTATTCGAATCGGAAC
The DNA here is from genome assembly GCA_036244855.1 of Temnopleurus reevesii. Classification (NCBI taxonomy): domain Eukaryota; kingdom Metazoa; phylum Echinodermata; class Echinoidea; order Temnopleuroida; family Temnopleuridae; genus Temnopleurus; species Temnopleurus reevesii. Next base: position 3,729 of record BQKZ01010927.1, on the reverse strand, counting down.
CGGCTTGTGGTTGTTTTGTCCGCGCAGTTCAGTACTCGCCGTACGGATCTATTGTCCCACAACCAACTTTAGTTTTTCGGAAATAGTTAATATCGTGTTAGTGCTGCAGCAGCAGGTATAATTTTGGGCAACTCCAGTGGGAAAAATTCGGATTATTTTAAAATACATTGTTACACATTTAGATTGAATTAATTAAAAAAAAAAAATATCAAATCTAGCCACCTGACCTATGTTAATACATTAAGATTGATGAAAAACAACCAAGAATGCCAAAAATAAGGAAATCATGCAGGTAAGCAAGATATCTATGAAAGTTGAATAAAGCGTTAACTGTCACTTTCTTACTAAATAGTATGCCTAATATGTAGGTGACAATCTTAATCTGACTTTTTAACAACTAAACGTTGATTTTGAAGCTTAATATTTTCACATCTTAGTTTATGTACACCATTAAACATTTAGCTAGCATTTAGAATCTGGCAGTTGAGATTTTTTTTCGAAAACAATGTTGAACAATGCCTTTAAAATTTTTCTCGGAGATTTTGTGGATAGTTCAGTTGGAACCTGAGAAGTATAGAACATAGCTTGAAAATTTCAGTAATGTGCTAGTTACATATAATTTGTCAAATTTTAAGGACTGTTTAACGGCCAAACTGGCAAATGTAATTCAGTTACCGACATTCTTCATGCAACATGATATAAACTATTTTCGAGAAATAAAGTCGGCCAATGGACAATAGATCCGTTCACCGCGTATTGAACTGTGCGACACAACAATCACAAGCTGATTCCGATTTGAATAGCATTAAAAAGGAGCATTGAATTGGTGTTCGACTTAAGTTTATGGAAATAGTTTATATCGTGTTATACCGAGGAGCCTTGATTCCATTTGGACAATGAAAATGTCCCTCCCTTCCCGTATATGCGCTTAACTTCACTACATTTTAAGACTGGCCTCTGAGAGTCCGTCTCTGAACTATAACAGACAAAAATGTGACTCAAAATGGCATGTAATTCCGTTACCGCCCATGCGGAATTCCCATTTTCTCTTAGCATCGTTTTATGAAGACGTATGTATTGTGATATCTTATGAAATGAAAATGCTCTGAAAAAGTGAAAACTTCTTTGGTGTTAAATTACATAGCTCTTTTGCTATAGTTTGGTTTTAATGAAAATGAACTAAATAAAATGATCTACTAAAACTTTAGGTCTTAATGTTCCCAGCACTTATTTTTGATGAATGTTTACTTTTTACTATTTTTACACACAAGTCAATGGGGATGTAATTAGTTGTGTGAGGTCTAACGAAACGTATTCATTTCTCCTTTCTGCTCACTAAATGAATATCCTTCTACTTACTTGCAGTGAGAGCCTGCACACCAGCTGCGTTCTCGTACCAGAACCGATCACCATACTTGAGATCGTGGAAATGCCTTCCCAGGATGCATCCGACAGTTGGACCTACAAGGGCGCCCTCTAGTGGTTCCTCTACGACCATTCCAACGAAAGCGTCAATGTCGTCAACATGTCTAAATGAAATACACAAAGAAAAATATTGGTACAATCAGAGCAAAATGTAGTCTGTTTGGAACCAAAAGAGCGCTAACCCATTTCGTGTTTTTTGAGACATACGTGTCCACACATAATACCTAGGGAGCAAAACCCTGATTTTAGGGTCAAGGTGCAATGACAAGAAAGATGGAGTAGTCCTATCTATAATTGTTCTATGATTCCTGGGGAACATTTCTAGGGTGGACTACCCTTGCATCGAGGTGCACAAGCTTGTCAAAAATGCAGTTGCCATGGCAACGACCCTCAAAAATCCGGATTTCTATTTTAATCATAATGGTCAATATATATATACTAATATTTTGTATTTACTGGTAAAAACCTGCGTTTTAGGATATTCCTTGATGGAGAAGTCTGATAAAATACTTTTTACATCAGCACGAATAACGGTTGCCATGGTAACAGCCGCATAATTGTAAAAAATCTAGAATTTTTTTTACATTTTAGCACAAAGTTAAATATTCTATTGATTTAAGGGGATCTATTGTCGATTATCTATATCGAATTACAAACATATCTTATCGGTATATAATGTACCCAAATATTATGTTTTATTAACCAGCCATTTTGTTACCATGACAACAAAAACAATGCTCGATACATGGTGTGTATCTGACTAGTTTATATATTTTGTACAATCCATCAAGTTATTGACATTGATTTTCATGGAATACTTTGACATTTCTTTACTGACAAGGAAATTTACATCACGTAGGATAGTTGTATTTGCATATTTCATCATTAGCTACATCGGTTGCCATGGTAACGACCAGAGGAGAGCCGAAAACATACCTTTTTGCCTTTTAGTGGCCATGTGTTTTGAAAATTGAAGTTATCAAGTCTAGTTAAAGTCCATTTTCGAGAATCATCAGCCTCAGGCATAATAAACCAAACATGCCAAACTAACTGAGCACATTTAATCCAGAACATTCCACTCGTTACCATGGTAAAGTGAATAATACCTTTAGGTATGCTTTTTTAAGTGCAGAATTAAACTTATTGGCTATATTTTGGCAATGTATCGGTGTTAAAATTCGATGTTCTGCCTTTTACAATTAATATTCTTGTATTTTGATACAATTGGCAACTGTGAAACATATAACAATACATTTCACATTATAATATATCTTGGTTGCCATGGTAACAGTCACAAAATGGTTCAAAGCTAAAAGTAATTGGGGGAAATTTATGAATTTAGCAGGTGCTAAAAGTGTTTGTACAGTCTTCAACAAGTTAAAATGTTTTAGTTCAGAATATATGAAAACTGTGAAAAATGTCAGAATGCGATTCATGTTATCATCTTTAACAGTTGCCATGGTAACGGCCACAAAATGACTCTAAGCTATATAGGTAATTCAGAAATACTTACAAATTGAGAAGTATCTTGTGTGGTCTCTTTAACAACTTATTTTCAATTACTTTAAGACTCTAGATAACAGCGAAACTATTCCACTGCAATACTGATCATCATCTAAAATCGTTACCATGGTAACAGCAACAGAATGGGTTGAAGCTAGAGTTATTCCAGCCATATTTACGAATTTAAACCGATAGACCAGTTTTGGGAGAGAGGAGAGATGGTACTTCAGATATTTAACTACTTTGTGAGCTGCAAAAAAAATATTACCATAATGTTTTTTTTAATGGCAAATTAGAGCAATTGCATAGTTTATTTGAATAAAATTGATCAAGAAATGGCTTAATTATCGCAAAATTTAAAAAAAAAATGATGATGCGGTCGCTCTCCCTAACATAACGTGCTTTACGCACAAAAATAATGTGAACTCACACACCGCAAACAATACCACCTATTGCTCCACCCATTCTGGGCCGACGCTACCCCGTGTGAAAACACGTAGCACACCGTACGAATAATGGCTGATTGACGTGTTCGATGTGAAATACACCAGTAACGAGCAAAAATCTTCTCTTAATTTCGTACACAGATATATCTAGGCATGTAAAGCAACTTGTGAATACATCAGCTCGTTTCACATCACTTGCTGCATCACGACCATTACAAATCTATATCTGCAGTTCTGTAGTAGGTGTTTAGAGTTTGTGTTGAGTCTTTAACAATTTGGTTGTAAGTATTTTAATGAACACGATAGTTATTCTTTTAAAAAATAATGCAATGCAAATAATCGTGCTTATTGGTTG
>BQKZ01010924.1:10009-27186 GCA_036244855.1 Temnopleurus reevesii | reverse complement strand
TTTAAAGCTGCCTCATCGGAAAATGACCAAACTGGGTTGTCTCTCACGACCACATCCCTTTTATATCCATGATTCAACCTCCCTTTGATGATCCTAAATGTCATCATGCAACTGTCATCTTGCCCCAACTACAAAAACATGTTCCGCTTTGAAGAGCTTTCGAGAGAAATCTGGATCTAGGCTTAAGTATCCAACTGATTACACAAAGTATCGATTCAACACACAATTTGTCGATGAAATGGGTCACTATCAGTGGCGTGGTCACATCAGAAATTATATCAACAGAAAATCTGATTTATATTTGTATTTTCTCTTTTTTATGTTATATGTATTAGATGTATTTTTGATGAGGGCTGCAAGCTCTAATGCTTACGCCGTAGCCCTTCTATATATATCCCATCTAGTTTAATTTGTGTTTTATACCCATGTATAATATTATTATTATTACATTATTAGTTTGTCTGATGATATTTTCGGATGAATGATATGTAATGGGATATAGAAACCAATAAATTCAATTCAATTCAATTCAATTCAATTTACATGTCAACTAAAATAATGCTTTCTTAGAGATACATTCAAATCATTATGCTTTCATAAATGATTCTGATAACATACTTGATATGATAATTTCAAATAACTCTCCCACATTCTCATATTGGATGCTAATTTACTTGAAAATTGCTCTTGATTTTGATAAAATATAATGGTAATAATTTAGGTAGCCATTTTTTCTAAAAATAGAAATTCTTGTGTTCCTATTAACAATGTTGAAGAAGTCCCTAATCTAAAACTGCTTTCCAATTATAGACAGTTATATTGCTCTGTCACTCATGTAAGTTCAAAAATATGAATTTTTGTCTCATTTGGTTTAGTTTCCTGTAACTTTTTTGGATTATTTATATCATGTTGTATCAATTAGTGTTATATAAATATTATTTGATAGATTAGGTCATTCCTTTTAATGTGAAAATAATATTTTGCAGTTCAGCACACATCTCAGACAAAAATTGGTTCATCTGGTGTCAGTTATATGGTGTGACTCAACAGCTTTGAAATTATGACTGACAGTGAAAGGAAGAACTGGTCGATCAAATACAAATTCAGATTCAACAAAAAATGACACCACTCTTTTTTTTGTCTGCCCCAATTCCATTTGCTTTGTAAACACTATGATTTTTGAGTGCATGAAACTTTCAGATAATGTACACCACGAATCATGAGTAAACAGAACATATGGACATAACTTGATGAGAGAATGTCTAGTGCTACATGTATATAGCAGCACAAAATGAATCACATCAGAATGATACAAAGTGAATGGTAGAGGTGGTTACGGATAGACAGTGGATCATGAGATTTAAAGGATGGTTTGGAATAACAAGAAGACATATTCAACAAAAACTATACAATTCTGATAAAAGATGAAATTTCGTAATATTTGAATTTTGAAACTTATATCCAAATAATCTGAATTACAAGCTCAATTTTTCAATCATATGTTACCCGGCTACTTTAATTTCTTCTATTCGAAATTCCTTCTTTCCTTCTTTCTCCCTCACTCCTAATCCTTTCCTTTTTCCATAAAAGTTTGAAAATTATGCACTTTATCAAAGGCACTATATAAAGCAACCTTGAAAATCTACCATCGTACAACCTTGAAAATAATATCTAATAATGGACGAGTTGATCTCCCTATGCATCCAACCTTCTACTATTAAATCCTCACTCACACTGGACAATAGAAAATACCAGCAAAAATGAATAAAAATAAAACTAAAACCAGCCTCTTTCAAAACTGAATATCTTTTGTAACAAAAAAATAATAGCAATCAAATAATTTTTTTCAAAGCTACAGGCAAATTATCAGGACAGAGAATAAAATATATGACTAAAAGCTAATGCAATACAAGATGGCCTTGGGTTGCATTAGAGGCAGTGATCTAGGATTTTTGTGCTTTTATATCTTGATTGTTTGATTTTCTAATAGTTGCTCATCATTCTTCTTGTATATCGTCATACACTGCAGAAATATATCTCATCAAATAATTCCATTCAGTGGAATCAAGTACCTGCTTTAAATTAAAACAAAGTAATAAATGAAATCAACAAGCAATAAAAAATCCCCCACAGATCAAACTGTCTATGACATCATCCTCCATGCCGCACATGTCGCTCAAGCTATCGGATCGCTTTTAATAACTTATTAAAGTGAGCTTCTAAGACGACTTTTATCCTCTCCTAAAGCCTCCCCTTAGCCATACAAAAAGAATCAACCTAATTCTCCGGCATGAGCACAAGAAATATTACATCCTAATGAGAATTACCATAGTCTAAGATCAAGAAAGAGGATCACTTGCATTTCTGGCGAAGATCCTCGCCAATTAACGCCCACGACGACGGAGCAGACAAAATTATCTTTAAATGTCAGGCGGACTTGTCAAAATATGCGCTTCCCACGCTTCCACTTGCTAAAGACTTCAATACTTCATTCAAGAGTATGAATTTCAGCTGACATTTTTAAGTGTCAACAGTTACATGCACAGATTAGCTCATCGGGTGAGTGCTCGTGTATGTGTGTGGGATGTCTTTTTGTAAAGCTACATTTTGATATATCATGCATCAAAACAAGCTAATTATTCTAACCATACGGTACACAAATTTTAGATTGGCAAAATTAAATTGTCAAAACAGGGTAATTTGAATGAGTAATGCTGTATCTCATGAAGAATTTTGAGATGATGCTGTTTACAACTTGTCCAAGGAAAATTGAAATATACAGAAGATTATATTTGGTTCATTATTTCTTGTACACTGTACACTGTAAATGGTTCAGACAAAGTCCTCAAACGTAATGCTTGATCTAACTAGAATTTCCATTGAAATTAAAATGCTTACCTTATTAAAGATTGACAAGTAGTTACATTCATTTAATTAATAACAAGGTGAATTTATCCAGATTATGATATCTAACACAATTTATGAAAATTGAGTATGAGCAAATGATGAAAAACGTTCTACGTATTTTTTACATTACTTCATAGATAAAGGTAGAGGAGTACTAAAAGAAGAACAAATGTTTGAAATTTGCAAAAATTGCTAATATACAGCAAATCGTTTTGGAATTGATACTGTTTCTCATCTTTTTAATGTCAACACTCATCCAGTCCATTGTGTAACCCATATTTCGCTGCCCTACGTGTTTGAATAAACAATAACATCTTACCGAACTAAAAATGTAAAAAGGAATTGAACATGACAGATATCAAATAATCCAAATGTATCAAACATGATATGTTTTTTTTATGTTCAATAAAAAGGCTGATCTATCGGAGGTATTTTTACATCGAGAGACAATAACATCTTTTCGTCTCCAATTCTACGGATGATATTACAACAGCAATATGGCAGGCTACCAATTTCAACAGTCCATTATTTGCCTGCACTGGCAGGCACGGGACCAAGAAGAGTTTGTGCATCATCTTTCAAGACGTGACTTTTAGCGATCTCTCATGCCATTATGAAAACACCACATCATGGAAATGCCATTGTTGTAGGGAAAGGAGATTGCTTCTCGATTCCTTGGGGTATTTGTTCCCGTCTCTTTTATTTTCTTCTCATTCCCTCTCTCTCATTCTCGTTTAAAGGAGCATCACCTGAAAAGAAGCGTGACCTTCTTCAAGCTCTATTACCTTTCTCTCTTTCCTTCTCTAAAAATAATTGTTTGGATGCTCCAGACCGACCAACTATATGGGAATGGCCGGACGTCATTTTTTTTTGCTTTTCACTCAAATGGAAAAAAAAAACTCCCCGTAAAATGATAGCAAGAAATGAGTAATATGACCTAAAAACTCATTATCAGTAGAATTAACAATAAGCATGTGAAATTATACCTGTAAAGTAATGTTCAGATGTTTAAGGCCTTTTTACTCAATTCTAACATTCGAAATCTAAGTTTTCTATATGAAAACTGTTTTAAAAGTGAAAAAATGAATAACTATATGAATTAAAAGAAAAATATACTCTTTCCAACCAACTCATGCAATTTTTCAAAAAAGTAATTCTTGGGCAGCCAAACAATTTTTTTTGGGACTTATTTCTGTGTATGCTTGCTGTGAAAGGAAGAAAGCACAGAGAGTCATGCACGTTTCAAAACCCATCTATGGTATTTTTCCCTCCAGCAAAATGTTCTCTGCTGTTGTTCTTTGCTGCACTCAGCCCAGGTGAGGTTAATGGGTACCTGGCAGGAATATATTCCTTAAACTAAAATGCCTTTTTGCTACTATTGTTACAGCCAATAGTATTAATGCTGAATCTGAAGAGATGGCAATACGGACTTCTAATGGGGGGCTGAAAGGCGCTATATAAAAGTCATTTATAATTATCTTGTCCCCTTTCACTCTCTTTTCCTCTCGATCTTTCTTTTCTCTTTCTCTCTCTTTATCCAGTAGACTTTAAATGGTCATAATCAAGGTCATGTCACATGGTACCAAAATAGATGAATAAAAACCTAACAATTATAAAAATCTGCATATATCCGTTGCTTTGATTTTATGGAGAAAACAATTACCATATTGTTTGAAATCTCAGGGTTCATTTTTAAAAATGAATGTTCTTCATCATCGCTTGAATTTTTGCATGACTCGCAGTACAATTGCAACAAAAAGACGCTTAATTTTCATGTTAATCATAAAAAATATCTTTAGACAGCTGATGGATATATACATTTTTCTATATTTTTCCATATTTCAATTGATTGATCCAATTTTTTTAATTGGTAGTTTCATATCTTGTTCTGTATTCAGAAACAAAGAATAATGAATAAGAATTACCTTACATACTGGAAAGATTTTGACATTTGGAAAATACAATTTCTTGTTTGGAAATCATTGGTTAAGAAAAACCACATCTTTAATCTGTATCTGTATCTTGCATTTCCTAATAAACAGTGTGAATACAAAAGAACAATGGAATAATTCAGAAGTAACAAATAAGTTCAATTAATACGAGCAATTAGATTTTAACAAATCATAGATAATCAATCTTCAACTCAACTTAAATCCCCCACAAACGTACAATTATTCTTTATCTCAATGGATTTGTGGTTTTCTAAGAGTATGTGAGAAAAAAAAAAGATTGCCGTGGAATATCAAAGAATTTAAAACGGATTATGAAGACCACAAACCACTATGAAATTGCAATTACCGTCAGTGGTCACATGAGGGAATTAATTTGATGAAAATCCATTTAATTCATTTCCATTGTATTTATAAGGTAGGAACTATGAAAATAAGTTTAAAGGCAATGACATCGATGCATACTTCCCTCTCTTATGTAGTAACCAATGCACCACATGCAAATAAACCTCCACGTGCAAAGCTTGATCATTTTGCCACCATGAAATTGCACCATGATATTGCCTCATGAAAAACCATCATTGCAATAACAGTCAGCGATCAAACGAAGGAATTAATTAGTAGCAAAAAATCCATTGATTAATCTTTATCAAATTCATACAATTATAAGGCAAGATATAACTACATTATTAAAATAAGTTTATAAACATTACTGAGAATCAAATCTTAGACACTGATCTAGTCATTGCCATTATAACATTTTGCTTTAAAAACACGAATTACCTGAATTTTATAGTTTTGTTGGTCCTGTAAATTTCAAGATCTGTACAATGGTCATGGCTCTCGCCTTTCAACCATAGGGATGCAAGTTCGAATCCCACCCATGGCATTAATTTCCTTCATCAAGAAATTCATCCACATTGTGCTGCACTCAACCCAGGTGAGGTGAATGGGTACTTAGCTGGCAGGAATATTTATTCCTTAAAATGACAAGTGCACTGGTGGCTGCCGGGCTAAAGCCAGGGTAATGATAATGCAAAGCGCCTTGAGCACTCAGCAGAGAGGATATGTGCGTGATATAAATTGCACCTATTATTATTATCATTATCGTGCTGATGCACATGCTCGACTCTCTAAAATACTGTCCCAAGCATGGATAAACCTCTGCAGGGAGCTTCAGCAAGAAAAGTGTGATCATTTTGCTGGCCCAAATGCAAATATTTCTGAGCAATAATCAGAAAAAAGGCTAAAATGATTATTTTAGCCTTTTATATCTTTAAATATTGTCAATTACAAATTTATCCAATATCAATAGGGTGACAACTAGACATGGAGGCTTTGAAATGAGTTGGCACTGTTACATGTAGATATTGCCTATATGCAGACATTTCTGGTGATTTTTTTTGCATATTCAAGCAAAGCCCCAATGGTCTATTCCAGAAGCATTCTGGATAGCCAAAGTAAAGCAAGGCTTCTGCAACTCTAAAATTTGAGCATTTAACAAAAACACTGTTTAAGCAGAAGAGTATCACTCGTAATTGAATCACGTATCATTTGCAAATTTAGGTGATAGCCACAAATGAAATCTTGACTGCCCATCGCAGAACAAGATTGGGATATTGTGAAATGGGGCATGCTGTGAACCCATCACCCTACCGGGCGGGCTATCCGTGCCAAATTCAATTCTTGTCCTGAACGTGCATTTACAGGGGATTTATTACCGGCGAGATCTCTGCGGATCAGGCCATCCTGTAAGTGATACTGACAGCCGGGCCAATATAGGTTATTTAGCTGACATTGACATCCTCTGTTCTATCTCTTTACCACTTTCTCTCTTTCTCTGAAAGAAAATATAGAAAGGGAAAGGGAAAGGAGGAGGGGAAATCAACATATTTGGGGCTTTTAAAGGACTGGGACATAGGGTCCTAACATTTAAATTTTAAGGTTTTATTGTAACACTCAGCTGTATCTATTCTATAACAAGAAGACATCCCTAATAAATGGGAAATTTAATAAATTGTACATCTGACCGAACTTTTACAAATCTTTCTTCACAGTATATACTTCGTAGGCTAAAACTATCAAAATGTGGTACACCTCTTTTTACAAATCCAATCTAGATGATGGAAAATTATTTCAGGAAGATCCAACATGTTGTAGGTATATCAGATGTACAGAGATGGAATTGCCGTTGCATGAACAAAGCCCCCGTCTTTTAAATACTAAAGAGTCCCGTTTTAGAGTGTCAGGGACTAGAATCAGTGAAATTTATGTTAAAATATAGCACTCCAATTGAAATTGAAAATTGAAAAAGGGAGAATGAATAAAAAGTTAGTAAATGAAGCTTAAATACTCTGAAATTCATAAATATCAAGATAAATGAAATGAAAATCTTAATTGTTTTGATCTACTCTTGCATACAGTAGTTGTTTGAATCATTTGTGTCAATGAAATTTAGCAAATTTAGCAATCTTAAAACGATAGTAAAAAAGTTGAACTTGTTTATCTTATTTTAAAGTTTGACAATTGAAGTCTCAAATATGGAATGACATAAAATGAGAATGACTTTGATGAAGTCCCCTGCAATGCAGGACTCAACAATAACTCACTGTCAGTCCAGATATAACCTCAGTACAAAACGCACACACAGACGAAAGTCATATATTCAACAAGTCATGAACCTCGCTTGGCGCCCCTTCGTAAGTGCAAATTTCCGGATACATGCACATCTCCCCTTCCCATGCTTTGCGTCCATTTGCATTCTACATTTATATGTGAGAGCTGCTTTCCAGAATGGAGTGACAACTTGCATGCAAGGGATCAGAGTCTGGTGTGTTTCTAGTGTTAAGCGCATAATTTTTTTATTGAAAATTTGGTGATTCTTAGACCAGTTAGCCAAGAAAATTTCAGGAAAATCTTTTATTTGACACATTTTGCTGTGTTTGAAGTGTTTTTTTTTTGGGGGGGGGGCAGAACTTTTGTTATTTTTTTAAACAGAATGATCAAGACGAAACAAATCAAAGAAACCTTTTGCTAAATCACACCACGTTTTCATATGCTTAAAATTTAAATTTCAGATATGCTTTTTAACAGCATTTATCTATGCAAGCACTCCTTGTTTTTTTCCATGATTAAAAAAAATGCACTCAAGATTAAATGAGGAATGAATGATTAAAAATACAATTTGGAACATTCTTAAATCTAAAATAATCTGGATGAATGATGGACTTTAGCGCTAAATGATTTATGAGAACTTTCAAGAATACCTGGATTTCAATGATTGCTGATTGTGGCTCCACATGAAATGTAAGATCACACATCTAACCTATATGCATTGACGTTTTGCTTGCTGTCTTGCTCTCTCATAATGATATGGGCCAACAATCCCAACAATGAGAATTCTCAACCATGTTAGGGTTGAGATTGACATCTATTTATGGCTCAGATCTGCCGAGTTTGGCATGAAACTTGAGCGTTCCTCAACAAGTTGATGTGATGGCATGAAAGGCAAGCTCAAATAGAATTTATATTTGCAACTACAAATGTTACATTGATGAAATGTCTATATTAAGCAAAATCATGATATTGAGATTGTCTTGAAGTCCCTTTTGTTAATCATATAATCCCTACATAGCTTCCTAATTCCTGATAATTTGGCAAAAAATGAAGAAGAAATGATATTTTAGTTTGAAAAAATAGCAAAATCAACAATTTGGATGAGAGTGAGATGGCATTTACTCTTAAAATCACCATCTTAAGTAAATTCTTTCAAAATGTTGTATCATATATCCATCCTACAATTACCACAAATTTCAAAAACTTGGACCTTTATAGACTTCATAATAAATTCTAAACACTATCTGGTGAATATTGACAAAAGCTCATTTGTGGCTTTAATCACACATCTATCATACACCATACACAAGATTAATGTGCTATCTTATTCAATATATGGGCCAACAAACCCAACAATGAGAATTCTCAACAATGTTAGGGTCGAGATTGACATCTATTTATGGCTCAGATCTGCCGAGTTTGGCATGAAACTTGAGCATCGCTCAACAAGTTGTTGATGTGATGGCATGAAAGGCAAATAGAATCTGGAGATTTGGTTTAAAATGTCTCTGTCATACGCAAGCATGCAGCGAGCATCCTTATGCTCCCCTGTGCGGGCAACCATTGAAAATATTTGATGATATTAAATCTGTGGGATACTGAGTTCAGCCCCAATATACACATAGACTTATATTCTACATTCAAAATGGGAGATCAAATCAGTTTACAGTTATCACAGAAATACTAATATTATTATATTATCACATGTTGGTTGAGGTCACAGAAACATTCTATAGAGGCATATTCCTCATGCTTGGAGTTAAAACAATACAGATTCTTTCTATAACTGGTTATATATTATGTACATATAATCTTTGCAATTTTCCTTCTCTGGCATTTTACTTCATTATTTCTTATAAAATACAATTCCCTTAAATGTCATCTACATAAGATGTGAACATATCATTTGCTGGCCCATCCAATTTACCACTCTGCCAAACTTGCAGCTTCCAAATGTATTCTTAAATGCTGGCTGCTGTATCTGATTTACGAATTTGCCTTCCAGATTTCAGTTCAGGAACTGCTTTATCAGAAGAGAAAGAGGAAAAGACCGAGAGAAAGATAGAGATGAGGAGAGAGAGAGAACGGGTGCATGAATAGAGAGATGAGTGGAATGCGACAAGAGCTATTAAAGGACGTTCACATCTTCTCACTTAGAAAAAGAGAAATAAAGAAGAGACATGGAAAGAGACAGAGAAGGAGAGAGAGAGGGAGAGAGAGAGAGAAAGAGAGAGAGAGAGAGAGTGAGGTGTAAGAAGAGGGAATGCATTGCTAAAGCTAGGGTAATAATGCTGCAATTGTAGAGCGCTTAGAGAATTCTAATGAAGAGTTGATAAGCACTCTATAAAAGCCGTTCATTATTATTATTATTAGAGAGAGAGAAAGAGAGAGAGGTATGAGAAGAGGGGAAGGGTTGTAGAAAGTGAGTGGGTGGGAAAGGAATACCAGGAGTCTTGGGATTTAGGTTTTAGATCAAGATAAGAAAGTATAAAATGAAAATAGAGAAGGCCAAGGCAAAGGGGTGAAAAAAGAAAAAAAATAAGAAAATTAAATAAAGGAAAAAATAAAAAGAAGAACGGTATTGGAGGAATTAAAGGATAGCAGATCAAAAGCCATAAAGTGAATGATAACGGAAGACATGGGAAAGGGAACAATAAATGTATAACAACTAGTTTTCCGACAAAATTGAAAAGGTTAGTGTTAATAAAGAAATAAATTAAAAAAAACATTGGATATGAAGAGGAGAAAGAAGGAAGGCAGAAAGATGGAAAGGGGGAAGAGACGAGGAGGAGAAGATGACATAAAAGGTGAAGATGAATGTAAAGGACAAGGAAATTGAAGGAAAAGAGAGAGAGATAGGGGAGAGATAGAGGTAGATAGATAAGTAGAAGAGGAAACTAGAAACATTAAGGGTGGAAGAGAAAGGAAGACAAATATGAAAGAGAAACAAAATGACAGTCTGGGGAATCGGATCCTTGATGGGATAATCTTTTCACAGACCAGCCATGAACAGGGGTAAAGAGGGCGGATGATAGAAGAGACCTCGTTGCGTGGGCAGCGCAAGAAACCAAACCGAAAGATGGAAGATAAGGAGCACTCAGGTAGCAGCACAGCTACATTTTAGTTGGATTTTATCATACAAGCATGAATCACACATGAGGGCCTGTATGCAGTGATCTTTACGTATTGTACAGGGTGCAGCCAAGAGTTCGTTAGGGTCATATCCAAATTAAATTTGTAGTTAATCAACCCTTTTGGTGCGGGCCAAAACTCCACTGCCGTCCTCCTCATGAAGGTGCATATAGTAAATAAGTTGTTGGTCCAAGATTAAAAGAGGCACAGCTTATCCCCTCAGCAACTAAACTGCCTGAAATTGCCCCTCCTGTAAACTCACTGACCCCCCGAGCATCAATTTTGAAACACGCTTTTGTATCCATTCTCGTGGGGCTATAATGATGCACAGGTGATTCTTATGGTCTCAAGATGACGATGCTGCAAGGAAAGCTACGAAAATGTTCAGAATTATTTCATATTGTTCATAAACATGTATTAGAGACAGTACTGCTACACCTTCCACATGCATTGCTGGGACTTTTGTACGAAAATCTCTGGTTGCTATTGGGATAAATAGCCAATAATCAAGGCTAGGGTTAAGTGTTACAAAGCAAATTGTGTACGACATGAAATTTCTAATCAATTAGATAATTTATATAGCGCAGTCACTATATATGGCTACACTCTACTGTGCTGTGATGTTAGGGTCTGCGGATATTGTTACAAAAATAATGAAACGGTATGACGTGATCGAACATAATGCAATGTAATTATGCACACATTAACAATGCATGTACTTGGTCCTTGCACATGACAATGTGCATGTACGTAATTAAAGAATGTTCCATATAATAGGCACAGCTAGAACACTTCAAGCACAAGGTAATTCATCATCGTCTATTTGTGTCGCCACATAATTATTTCCCAATATTCATGGTGTTTAAAGATAATGCTATCTAATCATGAAATAAAATTGTCTTCGCAGGCAAGTGAATATTGTGTATTGAAATTAAAATGTATGTACGCTAAAATATTGGGTTTAAATTACTGCATGCCATCCATGCATAGCCAAAGATTTAGCTTATATTCCTGTTGAGACCATGCACAATTAGACTGAAATTCGATAAAGAAAAGGTGTATAAAAATTGTATGATCAATTGACCACTTAGATATGTATTTTGAACGAGCTGGGTTGAAATACTGTAGAAGTTAACATTCAGACACATATTTTTCAACATATCATCTCTAAATTTTAAACATGCTACACTGTATTTGAGTCTCTAGAACCCCTAGGTAGCATATCCTCAGTGCAAGTCAGAATTCTTTGTTACCTGTTATCACTGCAAAGCTCAGAACAATGGGACCTCAGTGCAATTACTGGGCTATAAAAATTGTTCCAAGCTTAACAAGAATTGCAGGTACCTGTAACCAAGGAATTCTGATTTCAAGGAATTCAGAGCTATTTTTAACTACAACATTCTGACTTGAACTGTACATACATGTACATTGGAGCTTTATAGTCATGACAGATAACAACAAAAAATCTTACTCTCATATTCCATTTAAATCCTTTATAGAACAATCAGATTTTATCAAAACATTTTTTTTAGATGAGTTAAAATGTACAATAACTTTTAGAAACCATCTTTGAATTTGGCACATGAATCTTAAATGAGAAATCCCAAATGACGATGTCATGCAGAAAGCATTTCATTAAAAGAAATTCCCGAGAAAAAAATAAGCCTTAAATACAAATCAATCTACAAGTAATCTCATCACTTTGAGAAACATTTCTAAAAGGCAAGGGCACAAAAAAGCGCTGATCTCCCTAACTGATTTGTTTGCATTTTACGAGGATCGGCCTGTCTTGGGATATTACCATATCTATCTATGACAACTCCTATAGCGCTGCATAATTCAAACGTCTCCGCTCAGCCTACAGACAATCATTGGAGAAAATTGGAAAAACATTACAATCGACGTCTGCCATCCTGACATGTGAGCTCGCTCGTCTCTGAGGCTTCCTTCATTTTTTACAAATATGCATCCTCTTCTTCACTCTTTATTTAAACTACTTTAACCATTTCATTGGTCCCAGTGGAAAGATTTTTTTCCAGGAATATTCATCTCAAACCCACATACAATGTAGCAGAGAATATATTGCTGTGGAAATAAGTATTGGATAGAGGGATTTTTTTTTCAGACAGGAATCTAGGCAACAGGAAAAGTGGTATTTGTTGTCATAGAAATTTCCTAGACATGTTGGCTTTATGATGATGAATAATTAATAAGACTGTAATGTTTATTCTCTAATATGTGATAAGGTGAAGAGAAATAAAAATGTAAATTCATGTAAAACAAGGACTAAAACTTGCATTACTTGTTCTTATACATACTTGTTCTTTTGTACACAAAACATGTACGTAGGAAGGATATTGCCAACTGTAGCATGGTGATTTCATGTCAATATCTTTCAATAAATAAAATTTTCAGCCAAAAGCATCTAGAAAAGATTCCTTCACAATACAGGCAAGATGAATTTTGCCTTATGACAATAGAATTAAACAGAGAGAGAGAGAAGGAGAGAGAAAGAGAGGGAGAGAGTGAGAGAGAAATAGATAACTGATATCCAATACATTTCAGGGTATAAACAATCACAAGACAAAAAAAAACATATGCAAAAAAAAATTCTCATCGCTCTCTTTTCATCAAAGCGGATCCCTAAAGACCAATCTAAGTGATGCTGCATCTCCCTATCGGCTGGCATCCATCCGACTTCATCCGGTCAGAGACAGGACGGAAGCGGCAAGGAAGGAGTTCTAAGCAAACGAGAGATCTCTCAGAGGGCCCGATTCCCTGTCCTAATTAAGTCATTCCTCACTGGCTGCCTGAGCCTTCCCTACGGATCGGTCATTAACTGTAATCTTCCTCGTTACTCATAATCAATTACGCTGCTATTGAGATCAGTGGGAATTCTGGACGGTAATCTCCTCGATGCGACCAAATCTTGATTCTTGCTTGCGTAACGTCATGTTTTGCTCATTGAAATCTAATTTGCCAATTACAATGCTTGCTTGGAGAGCATTGTGTCTTGCTCATTTAGAGACAAATTTGCTGATTTGTGAAGCACATGCGCTCCTTATGCAATCAAAGCAATTATTAATGCTACTGATTTTGTGTGTATGCCTTGCTTATAAAGGAACTTCATTAATTCACATTGTTATATGTACACTGTTGCATTATACAGTTTTGTAAAACATACATGTATTACAGTATTATGACTACAAAACAATTATTTTTTACATCTGAACCTATACAATGAGGTAATAAAAATGAACTTGTATGTAAAGGCATACATCAGCTACATATGGCACACACATAAAATGAAGCAAATCTCAAATAAATTTTATGACACGAGCATTCAGCAAAAATAGCCATACAAACCTGTAAGAAGAAAAACACACCTTCAAACAATGATTTGAAGCGTAAATGAAAACTTTAAAAATAGGTGAAAAAATATGACTTACCACAATGCCAGCCCAGTATGGTGCGTCCCTTGTTTTCAATGACGGCGTCATGTGCAGCATGGTTACTCCAAAAACAATCACTGTCACTCCCAATAAAACCTGTAGAGTTATCAAACACACTGGCAACGTGCAACACTGAATATTGTACTTCTGACGATTCACAAACGATTTCCTCACGGGCTCGCTCCGCGGCAGGTGCACCTCCGTGTGGAGTTCGTCCGCCGAATGCGAGGTCAACACTTGCTGGGTGCCTGCGTTGGACGTGGTCATCGACGTGCAGTGCAGCTCCGGCGAGCTGGAGCTGCGCGAACTGCGGGACATCCGGAGCAGCGACAACGCGGCGGTCGTCGTCGACTGCGAGCTGTTGGTGGTGTTAGTTTCGTCCGCGCCATCGGTCATCTTGGCTCTTGTCATTGACGGCGGGCTTAGGGTCGCCGTCTTGATGGTTTAATCGCTTGCTTTCCTCCGCGAGATCTTGAAATCGTAGAATAGCGCGAGAACAAAGTAAGTCTCCATGGTCATCTGTAACCTGCCAGGCTAGTTTAGTAAGACATGTTCAGATTCATCTAGTCCTGCATATTAAAGAGAAATAAAAATTATGAGGAAAACGAATATTGTCGTTTCTTTAAAACCTTTGTACAGGAATTCAAGTGCTGTAAGAATCAAATATCCACAGAGTGAATATTGCCAATACATCTTGGAGATTTTAGGTGATTTCATTGTTCAATGTGCTAGAAAATAGGAAAAATAGATGAAATATTATCAATATTTTAATCATGTCTGCAATATCTAAAAATCTTCAGTATATATCATTTACATGATTGAGGGGTATGAGTTTCAAATTTCACAAGGAGAGGAATGAGAATAACAATCCAATTTTTAAAAGTATTATCTAATTTACATTTACAGCTGCATATTATGGTATGGTATAGATGAACGTATTTTGCATGTGCTGTGATACATATTTCTGTAAGAGCGCTATATAAATGCCAATATTATATATTATATTATGTTAGTTACTTGAACAATTATACTAACAATTTAAAGGGTATCTGAGGCAGAAGAAAATAATTTGCCAGTTTGGTAACTAGTATGTTACACAATAAGCATTCCATGACATTCAAAAGTTGCTAAGTTTTTAAGATATTGAATTTTCAAATCTGATCAATTTTTATGATGCATTAACAAACAACAGTAAAATAATGGGACAGATACACAAGAAGGCGCGCCCATTCCGAATGGCTCATCTAAAAGGCTCCCCTGGAACCCAAGTTGGATGTACGGAGCCTAAGTAATTTTTTGTTTTTCATTTCTGTTGATTGTGAACGATGTGAACAATGGTCAAATGGTCAAATATAAAAACAATAAATCACTTGCAGTATTTCTATATAAACAACCTCAGGTCTATAACAAAAAAGAGAAACAACATGGTACACATTTAGCCTCAGACTTACGATTAACATTCATTGTACCTTTAATCGCACCTTTTATATTACAGGCCCCTGATGTGGTTCAGACATAGTGTGTATATAGACCTAAGATATCTAGAGGCAAAATATATCTCATATATATATATATATATTTCTATATAAACAACCTGAGGTTTGTAACAAAAAAGAGAAACAACAAAATGAAAATTAATCATTTCCTGTTATACACATTTAGACTCAGACTTACGATTAACATTCATTGTACCTTTAATCGCATCTTTTATATTACAGGCCCCTGATGTGGTTCAGACCTAGTGTGTATATAAACCGAAGATGTCTAAAGGCAAAATATATCACAGTCAGGCATATATGCAACTGCATCCCATACCTGCAAGCAAGTTAGACACTAAAACGTTCCCCCATATGATCCCAACCATATTCTTTTGCTCTTCAGCCCTGTCTACATTACAATCTGCGGCACCGTTAGACTTAAAGGAAACATGATCGCAGTACAACCGCACAGACAGGAACTCCGAAGGCAATATGTCGCCCCAATTCTTTTACAGATCCATACTATTTCGCAAAATGTCGAAGGTGCAGAAATCCAATAATGTCAGGCAAGCAATAAAAATTCTTCAGAGGTATTGAGGAGGAGTTTACTGTAAACTGCAAGAATTATAAAGGCATGCTTATTTCCCATTTGATCCCTCTTTTGATTTGCCCTCCGCCGTTGTCTCGTTTCCTTTGCAAGACGAGCTCCGTCTGTATAACATCTTTATCTTGCCCTCTACATGTACGCATAATTCAATGTTCTCTTCAACATAACAGCTTCCATTATTGCTCAGAAATCTCATTTTCATTTGAAGGAAATTTAAGGTTCCTCGGGCATATATTGGTTTGCGAACGAGCTGTTCAACTCCCCACCCCCATTTCTTCCTAAAGAAAAGATATTTCAAATATCAGAAAGTGATACAAACATATTGCAAGTCGTAGGGGAGAGGTCGAATAGGATTTATTTGGGCTAGATGTTCATGCATGGCTCTCCTCAAAAAGATATCACACTTTCAAATATTAATCATAATGTGAGCAATGATACTTGAGCAAATGTTTCAATTAACATCAAGGTTTCTCAAAATGAAAATAAAATTTCAAGGCATCATTGACAATTCTAGAAGGATTATTACCTAACCCTTCTATATGTTTTTCTATATCAATTTCAACCAATAACTCACAGAGCAAATATGTCTTAACCTGAGGACCCCATTGGAAATAAACCTTGTCGACTTTTATAGGATATCTTGTCATGTATATCGCGCTTGAAGAATCAATCAAATCAAATCAAATCAAATTAAAAATAAAACCTCATGCAATAAAAAGACATAACAAATAAATAAATAAATAAATGAGTAGATGTCACAAGAACAAATATTCATGGTTGAGCAAAAATGTCACATGACCAATATTAAGATTAGTGATATTCAAAATACACATACACATTCTATTGCACTGCAATATAATTGTCATCAACTTTCCCAAAATCTGCAACGGCAGAAATTGTAAATTAGGATTCAGATGCAGATATATGCCCTGGAGGAAGTCAGAATAAATCTCTTTCATATAATGATGAATCACCTATAGACACTGCATCTTAAAGAGCATTAAATCATTGTAAGAAGACAGGTCAATGTCATACT
>BQKZ01010923.1:24441-36545 GCA_036244855.1 Temnopleurus reevesii | reverse complement strand
TTCGCTTAACCTGACATATACCGACCTGAAGTTCCAATCAGAATAGCTTCCTGTGTCATATGATCACCAAGTAGCATTCCAGTGGATGTAGATTCAAGGGTGAGTTTAGCATTGCATTCGTTGTACCATTCCCCTTCCAGATCACAGTAGCCAACTGAGAAATGAAACAAACAGTACAATTTACATGTTAGAGACGCATACAATTATAATAAATGAAAACGAAGCTGCGAAACAAATAGTATCATATCCCGATATTATAATAGAGATCTTGCGATTAGACTAAAGACAAGGCAATGTTGAAAAAAATCTTGTATGACAACTTTGAGACTTTGATGCTATGTGGCTATTGTACAACATTGACACGCATAGTAGTTGACATTACAGGGTAGGGGAAAACCTGGCACCAATGGTCAGTTAGATACAACGTTAGCAAAGCAGTATAAAGATTCATGACTGTTGATTAATATTTATTTTATTTCATATTGGAAGCGTCGTGGTGTAGAGGTTATGGTTCTCGCCTCTCATGCAGAAGTCAGCGGTTCGATTCATACCCATGGCGTTAATTCCCTCCAGCAAGAAATTTATCAACATAGTGCTGCACTCAACCCAAGTGAGGTGAATGGGTACCTGGTAGGAATATATTCCTTGAAATGCATGAGCATTGCTTGAATGATCGAATTGCTAAAGCTAGGGTAATAATGCTGCATTCATTGTAGAGCCCTTAAAGACATTTATCAGAGGTAATTAGCGCTATATAGAACTAGATATTATTATCACATAAGTCGTTATTTCTAATCATTTTAATGACAGCAATTTAATGATTTGAGTGTTTTTAACAAAACAATACAAGGGCCGGCCAGGATAAAAAAAGCGAATGGCCAAAACAATGTCTGTACCTCTCATGGCCTATTTGCATTTCCCGACAATTCTGCAGAAAGTCGAAGGCATATACTTAAGTCTTACATGGACATTAATTGTTTATCATCGCAATATTCCCTGAAAACAGGTAGAGACTTTGATTTTTCAAGAATAAATGGAATTGAACTATAATTTCTCCATTTAAAAAAAACCCATGAAAACATATTCGAGCAATGACGATCCAGTTATGTTATGTTCAATTCTTGATAAAGCTTACCTTTTTGGCAGTTCTGTCCCGCGTAACCAGAGCGACACTGACATGTGTACGTCCCTGCTCCATCGACACAACGGCCTCCATTCTGACAGGGTAGGCTAGAACATTCGTTGATATCTGCAAACATGCCATACGTTACGAAAAGGCATAAGATTAAAGAAAAACATGAATGCGAATAACTAAAAGGCTAAACCAAACGTTCTATTACGTGAGATAACACTTTAAAGCCAATTAATTTTAACAGTATTCAGCTTTTAATATTGAGTGTAATTCTTTTGTATCATATCTGGAAATATGAGAGGATGATACATTCGTTGCTATCTGCAGACATGCCAACGGTTATGGAAAACGGATAAGATGAATATGTGAAATGCGAATAACTGACAGGCTAAATGTGACGTATTACGAGACACAAGAATCGAAAGGTTATATTTTGTAATATGTCACACTTGAATGTTTCCGTGATTCTATTGAATTTTGAAAGATGAGAGGTGGAAATTTACTATCCCAAAAGAGTAATAAATGAATCAGCGCTAAGAAAGCACGTGTTTCCTGGCCAGCGAAATGACTATGCTCTACTCATCGGATCTCCTCGCAGAGATTTATCCGCTCATGATTTGCCATAGGCGTCTGTCCGGACGCTTGTAGGTTGTCATCGTTAAATCAATTGCATTTTCATTAACAATTTCATTAACAGGACCATTGCATCTACAAAATTCAAGTGGTTATCGTTTTTGGTATAGGTTTCCGAAATGAATATAGCATAGTGTGAATCAGTCAAATACTATTTGGATTCTAGGCAATGTCAGTCACATCCTTTAAAACAAATCTTTCCACTCAGTCATTCATCAAGAAAATAAATAATAAATTCTTACAAGAACAGTAAGTTGAATAGTGCTCAGTTGAATATGATATACATTATATAATTGATATTCTGGCCAAAGGCCCAATTAAAGATTTTAACCATATTTATTTTTATCATTTACGTTTAACAAGCAGTCGACATACCTGTTTCGCATCGTTCACCAACATAGCCGGTCTTGCACTCACAAGTATAGTCATCCTCCCCAGATGGGATACAAGTACCACTGTTCATGCATGGGCTCCATGAACACGCTCCGCCACCTATCACTGATACAAAGTTAGAAATTCACAAAATGATTATTTGAGTAGAATTTTCCCCTGAGCACCTTTTTTAATGTTTCGTTGTAATTCATCTTTTCTCAATACACCGGTTTACTAATAGATTCAAATTTATGCACGTTTCTTGCCAATGTATTCTTTCAAAGGCATTGAGTTTTGCATACATTTCTTGTTGATTTGTCGAGTAAGCCTCCCCCCAGCTTTCGTGTTGTAAAGAACAACCTTTATATTAAGGAATGCATAGAATTTGCATCACTTAAGTAAATCTACTTATTGCAATTTCTGGTTTAGTCCCACAGAGTATGCTTGCTTTAAAAACGAAATTTCCATTCATTTATTAACATTCAATATATCAAAATGGGTAATCATATATACGTATTGCGAAAAATCTCTTGGGCAAGGGTGGCTGAATATCTAATCTAAACTAAAGCTCTCCGACCATTTTCCCCGTCCCTCACAACAGTAAAACACAGTTGCCAATTGCATAAAATGGTCTTAGCTATCCACTTCTTGCTAACATATCTTAATTTCTTGTGCTACACTAGTAACATAAACACAAACGGTGCAAGAAGAGGATTGCTGAGACCATTTTGTGCAATTTGGCTCCAGGCACTGGGCAGTCAACCAGTCGCTAATTAATTTAGTATGTTAATATTTCACTTAAAGAGTCCACTTAAAGAGTCCACACATTATTATCAATAAGGGAGGCAAAATGGGAAAAAAGCCATCTCTCTTACTGTATATTGGTGTATAAGTGCTACAAGACTTAAAACACTATAACAATTCATACCATCATCGCACGTTTCTCCCTCGTAGCCCGGCGCACACTGGCAGGAAAATGAGTTCACCCCATCCGTGCAGGATGCTCCATTCAGACAAGGTGAGCTAGAGCATTCATCCAGATCTGCATAAAACAAACACCAAGTGTTAATTTATTACCGAGACTAGGTGTTTATATCGTTTATACCTGGCCCCCTTAACGTAAAGCTTTCAAATCGATTGTACGACTGATCAATATCAATCGTAAGGCTATGGGAAACCGTGTACTAAAAATTTGCATTTGATCGCAATATCTTTTATGTTACAGGCCCCGGAAAGTGTTAAAACACCAGTGATGAATTCAATACTTGTTATCTTACACTGACAATGAATAAAGTGTTTTATTAGCAATAGCAAAAATCTAATGCCAGCAATATTAAACAACGCGTGGAGCACACTGGCAGGAAAATGAGTTCGCCCCATCCATGCAGGTCGCTCCATTCAGACAAGGTGAGCTGGAGCATTCATCCAGATCGGTGTCAAATAACCACCAGGTGTTGATATAATACCCACTAGGTTTTATATCGTTTACCCCCAGAAAGTGTGAGAACAATATCTTATTTATACAGTACATTTTTCTTCGGAAATTGTCATTCGTCATCTTGACAGGGCATAGGTATGACTTATCCAAGGGTAATTGCACGAACTATTCTTAGCTATATCATTTTCTTGCTAATACGTCTTAATTTCTTGTGCCATCCTGTTAACATAGACGCATCGACGTTTGTGTCTGCGTTAAGACGATGACACAAGAATATAAGACGTATTAGCAAGAAAAGGATATCGGAGACTATTTCGTGCAATTGGCCCCTGGTCCTGACTAGTGTCTCCATTATCACAGGGTTTCGATTACCATTCTGACAGCTCCTTTAAACACATCCGGACAGGAATATTGGTGTGATCCTAGCATCTGATCAGTTAGGCATACTATTTTGTGAGAATCCTCCATTAAATCACACAATTGTGCTTGCTATTTTAAACATGATATAATCTATTTCCGTAAAATTAAGTCGAACGTCAATTCAATGCTCCTTTGTAATGCTTTTGAAACCGGTACCGACTTGTGAGTGTTGTGTTTGCACACTTAAATGCTCAGCGTGCGGATCTATTGTCCCATGTCCCACTTTATTCTCCGGAATTATCCATATCGTGTCACAACTACCTCCCATGAAACACTCGCCATTTTCACAGCTATCTCATTTAAGCCCATCCGACATGAGCATATATAGGTACGATCCAACCAGGTCAGTATAAGACCATCCATTCTGATCGGGTCCGCATACCATTATTTTTGGCAGGCATCTTGCTTGAAATACTAACGCAAGGTGAATTGGTTTGGTAATAACTGAAACAGTACAATTTATTTCTTTGGGATATTTCTTATTCGTCATCTTTACAGGGACATTTAGACGAATTTTCCTGGTTCTTACTAGTATCTCCATTATCACACGGTCTCGCTTACCCCATTGACAACTATCTTCCATCAAATACTTTCCGGTTTGAGAGCTATCTCCTTGGCAATGCTCCAGACATGAGTATAGGTATGATCCGTTCAGAGTTGTGTTTCATAAAGCTGTTCGATGAGGTATGCTTGATTCTTCCAATGACTTGTTATCTTCTGTTGTACTCATTACTAACTGCTGGCAATGAATCGTATTTCCACCAGTCGTTCGTAGATTCGTGCTTAGATCTACGAACAACTTTATGAAACACAACCAAGTTGACTTTACGATCCAACATTCTGATCGGGTCTGCTTATAATCTTTGCAGGAATAGGCGGGCGCAACTGTATCAAACTACTTTTTCTATCGCTTACCATTTTGACAGCTATCTCCTTTGAAGCCATCAGGACATGAACATCGGTACGATCCAACCAGGTCAGTGCAAGACCCGCCGTTCTGACACGGATCACTCGCACACTCGTCAATATCTGGTGTAAAAACAGAATCATAGTCAGTGTGAATTACCGTCACTGCAATGGGGCAGTCACACCTGCAATCTGAGCCTATTCTGCTATCAAACTGCATCAACAAAACTACGATAATGACTGTCTTATTTCGTTTGGAATCTGAGTTTTGAAGATTATTTTTCTCAGTCTCAATTGTATAAACTCATTGATTGAACAAAACATTTATTTATAGGTCACAGTTCAAAGAAAACTCAGTTTGGCAGCAGCCTGTCGGTGCGACTGCCCCATAAAGCGGGGGAAAATAGGACGTCAGAGATATATGTATTAATCACTTTAGGGAGAGGCGGTGTTTCACATGTCGATGGCGCTTCCTTATCCAATTAGTATATGAGCTGCAGTAAAACTATTCATATAAAACATTTTGATAACAAATTAGAATATGTCCATATTCGGTTTGTTTGAATAAAGCTGGTCCAATGATTGTAAAACTATTGAAATTGGGATAGGCATGCGATTGTGGTGTCCACACAGTTCAATGTCTGACGTACGGATATATTGTCCCATGACATACTTAAGTCTTTGAAGGTATTTCTAATCTGCTCTTGATTATTCATACGGTATTTGTTATGATAATAATGATAACATTTATTAGGAATTATGAAATCATTAAAATGAGCATCAAATTCTGCATTTAACTCATTAACTACTGAAACATGTTAATCCCTACTTAACGTCTATGGGAACTACAAAATTCTGTAGTCAATGGGTTAATAAGAATTTTACCTTCAGTAGGTTCTACAGTGAATTCCATTTGGAAGCCGCGAGATGTACCCGTTGCAGTCGTCGAGAACACAACAATCAAGAACCGCCCCGGTGACGTCAGATCGCTTGGGAGATCTAAGCCACTCAAGAACTGTTCCGTTGTCTGAAAGGGATATGGTAAGAGGCTCAAGCCAAAACCAACTTGCAGGAGATCGCCTTCCCGGACGTTGAAGTCATTGAAGTGGGACCGGACGCTATATCCTGGCGGAGCTGTGATCCGCCACACCATGTAGTCATTGTTGTTGTAATCGTTGGGGTAATTCGGCGAGGATATCTCGAACACTTCACCGATGCCCACTGAGATATCGTTGCTTTCCGCTGAAAAGAACATTGAAATATTGATGCTACCATTTCGAGGTATGGCTTTAGTGGTAAGGGCTCCGACTGTATACAAGCTTGGTACGGTTGATTTTATGTACTATACAAACTAGGTATTTTTTTTTTTCCTTAGATACCTTTTGAGCTTTACCGAAATGGCATATATTCCCGCAATTTTCCCGACTTAAACAGATCTTATAATAATGTTGTTGTTGTTGTTGTTGTTGTTGAATGAATAAATGCCTGAAATACACTTGGATAATTCTTAAAATTACACTTGTTAGCAAATTGCCCAGATGCCTTGAAGCAGCTGGGAAACAATGGGATGTGGAAAGCACTGATGGAGAGAACATTCTTATGTACACGTCGACCAACTACAGAAGTAGAGGACGTGTATCATTCCTTAACAATAATCATAATGCTAAATTCTGCCTCATGCAAAGTAAATAACAGTCTTGCTCTAAAAATGAATCAAGCGTACCCAGAAAAAACTCAAGTAAAATCAACTCAAACCATACCTTCATCGGGTACAGCAACCAGCTCCATGCTGAACCCTCGATCAGTCGTGAAGGGACCACTGTTAAACTTGATCCACATGACCGATCCCGATGACGTCACAGTCGGCGTGAAGCCTTCCTCGGACGTTGAGAACCTCGCAATCTCGGTTTCACTCACCGGGACGGGTCCGTCACCGAAGTAAAGGTAATCGGACCCGTCCTCGAGGGCCAGATCGGTGATGTCGGCCCTGACGCTGTAGCCAGCGGGAGCCGTGATGCGATAGAACTCGAAGGCGTTGTTCGGGTAGTTGTCGGGATAGTTCGGCGATTGGATGACGACGGGTGCCGATGGGGCTTCGAGCGCCACCTCGTAGTTGTTTCCCGTGTAATCTGCATTCGTTTACATAAACAAGAGTAAGAAGTTGTACAATTATCTTCGATGTTATTTCTTGCAACCATGTACTGTACATGGATGTTCGAATGCGCTGATTCTGCATGAATCTAGAATTTAGAATCAGGGATATATGATCATACAGACTCTATATCGAATGTACATTTCATTATCAATAATACACCGAGACTGGCGGAGAGTGCCGAAGAGTACCGAAGAGAGCACGAGCGTGCCAAAGAGTGCCGAAAACTTTTTGTAATCAATGTAATAAACGCCAAATAATGCCGAAGAGTGCCAATAACTACTCTACGGCAGTCTCCGGCGCTCCTGGCCACTCTTCGGTTTTTGTATTCTAAAAGTTCACTAGCGATGTAAGGTAGAGTGGACAATTGTGCACTATATAGTAGATCTAATCAGCTCGGAGTCGAAAGGCATCCAAAAAGTAATTCGGTTTAAAAATATGTTATTCATGATGTCTTTATCAGGTGTTGGGTGTACTAGTGACTGATACCTGAATTCACACTTATACGAAGTTCATCCGTCTTTTAGCCAGTGAGCACCTAGGAAATACAAGTATGATATGACACTTAGACTGTTTTCTCACAACTTTTTTAATGTTCCGATCTATCTTGTGATATTGCTAGAAAAAAATCCATCCAGTATGTACCCGGTTGTTCACCGTTAATAAGTGAACACGGGATCTGAATATCGAAATACCAACATACCTCCATTGATTACGTCATCAATAAATGGACGTAGAATCCCCACTCTCGTGATCACAGATGGGGAGCCCTCCCGACCGCATCCTCTACCCGCGTTAGATAGACCGACAAGGTACCATCTTTGGTCATCATTCTGACAGGCTAGGGGCGCACCAGAATCGCCCTGTGGACATGAAGGAAATAGACATCAGGTCAGTTCAATTCAATGAAATGAAATGCAACGAATACACTTCCATATATTACGTCATAGAAAATGGACGGTGGATCCCCACTCTTGTAACCACTGATGGGGAGCCTTCACGACCGCATCCTCTACCAGCGTGAGATAGACCGACCAGGTACCATCTTTGGTCATCACTCTGACAGGCTAGGGGCGCTCCAGAATCGCCCTGTGGACATGAAGGAAATAGACATCAGGTAAGTGTGTCTATTTATTTAGGTATGTATTTATTTGTTTGTTTATGTATTAATTCATTTATGTATTTATTTATCTATATATATATTTTTTTATCATATTTTCGTAATTTCCCTTATCGCATATATAGCTCTCCGAATTTCAACGTCGGCTTTCGGTACATACAACTTCACGGCTATCTTGGCTCAGTTTTTCTTCATGTTACTGGTAGGAATTTTGATATTCGCTTTAGATAAATCGCAGGGACACAGACATTTGCTTATTCTCCTCTCTCTTCTGTAATTCTTAATTTTTCGTCTCCTACTCTTACAAGCATTGGACTGTCACACGAACAGACTTACCCCATTCTGCTTTCTAACCAAAGCAAGAAAATTGTATTTAGTAAATGTCTTATTACGTTTGAAATCTGATGTTTGAAGGGCATTCGTCTAGATCTCAATTGTACATATTCATCGATTAAACAAAACATAGAAAGTTCGAATGTAAGATAATTCAGTTTAGCAGAAGGGTGCGATCAGCCTGTTGGTCTGTCCGCCCCATGACAGAGCATAGATCAATCTATAGTGGTCCAGTCACACCTCCATGCTGATCTAATCCTGTTGCCAAACTCAACTATGAACTATGAGTTAATGTTTTGTTTAATAAAGTAATTCATACAACTGAGATTGAGAAACGTGACCTTCAAATAGATTGGGGGGGGGGTACAGGGTACAGGGTAGGATCAACATGTTGGTGTGACGTCCCTATTAGTAGCACACTTACATTACAACCACTGACGCCGCCTCGTTCGTACCCCGCACACATCATGGTGTCAGTAAAGCCATAGCCGTATGTCTCGTTACAGTATTCGATATCCAAGATGTCCACTGTGGCCTTCTGCAGAGCGTCGGACGACACCGGATCTGTTTAGAGATGAGAGACAGTTGTAAATGTACGTATACATGGCATATTACTGTTCTTTACGCCTTGTTTTGAAGGTGTGATCGTTTGTCTCAGAATGGTCTAAGGATCGATGCCTACTGCGGTTTCTTAAAGAGCGTCGGAGGTCATATCTGTGTAGCGATAAGAGACGTTGTAAAGATATGATTGCAAATTACACGTAGGCCTATTCATGACACGTTATGAAGCGTACATCAATATGTCAAGACTCTTGGGTTCGTCCACCGTGGCCTTTGGTAGAGCATCTGAGGTCACTATATCTATTAAGTGATAAGAAAATTGTGAAGAAAAGATCTGCAAAATATACATATTCATGGCATGTTATTCGGCGTATATTAACACAGTTTTTACACTTCATTTTTAGGGTTTGTTTCAGAATGGTCTAAGAATGTGTATACTGTGACCTTTTACATAGCTTCAGGGGCTGTATCCATTTTGAGATAAGGAAACATATCGTGGTCTTTGCTCATTGTGTCTGTTTATAACAAAAACGGTAAAGAAATGACCAATAACGTACTCATAACACGTTGTACAGCGTTTATCAACATCGTTTTTAAAACTTCCTTCTTTTTTTTTGAAAGTGTGCCTCAGAATGGTCTAAGAGTGTCTAGTTTGACCTTTCGCAGAGCTTAAGATGTCTGTGTATCTGTTTAGGGATAAGAAAAAATCATAGCGGAATGGCTGCAAGATGTACGTTTTTATGCTATGTTATAGCAATATTATTGTTCCAACATTTTTGAGAGTGCAGCCATATGCCCGTTGCATTATTCAATTCCCAAGGGTTTGGCCTTTTGCAAACCGTCGGATTTCATTGGACCTGTTTATGAGTCAGAATAACATCGTAAAGACATGACTGCGAAATTCTGTAAAATCTAGGCGTTTGCGTCTGAAGTAACAAACTTCACATCATAAATCGCAAATGTTATGACTTGGTCATCCAACTAACAACGTGTCTGTTAGATCTTACCTTCTTCATGCGTCGTTCCCCAGCCGGACAAATGGCACCTCCTGTACGCTGTATCCGTATAGAGTCCGTCCGGTAGACATATCGGCCTTACGTAATCGTTAAACTCAAGAGGCTCGGCCAAACGAATCAAAGCTAGGTCGCTATGAGCCGGGGAGATAGCAATGTCATAGCCAGGATGAACGTAGATGTTGTAGGGGTCGATGCTCCGGTGGTATTCTGTCGCGTTGGAGATGAGCAGATCTCCGACCACTACACTGTCTGCATATCCGTGCCTATAAAAAGGAGTATTAATGCAAAAGTGTATCAATGATATACTGCGCAGGATGTCGGGACAATCGGAGTGATGATTAAGGACAATTTACTAAAAGTGCAGTTTATATCAAGGACTACTGAATGTGAGTCATTTACTCACAGAAACACCTTATGGACATGTTTAAAATGTAGGCCGTTTTGCCATTTCAATGGTAAGAAAAGTTTACATATATTATCAATGTCGTCATTTCGCCTCTAATTACACATTTATCGACATTTTAATTACTTAGTTCAATCGGACTTTCAACCTCTTCAAATTGGGAAAAACATGAAATCACGTTCAAATAAATTCTGGTACAAAACAAGTGTTGGGGGTTCTGGCACAAGAAACCAAATGTGATTTTTGGCGAAATTGAGAGAGAAATTTTAATTTTAAAGCACTTACAGGCAAAAGGCCGAAGTCACAACCCATTCAGCAGCAATAATCGTAGCGGCACATCTAAGACGGGTGTCGTTTAAATTCCGAATTGTTGCCATCCATGGAAACTCTCCGGGTCTTGCGTTGATTCCACCTACGATACGGGACTGATCTGGAGCGTATCCAGGCCTAGTTCCGCAGATGTTTGTGCTGAAAGGATCTAGGAGGTGAGAAGGGTAAATATTGAATTGTCTGAAGAACTCTTAGTAATCGTCAGTTTCCAGGATCTTACAGGCAATGAGAGGGCAATTGCCATCAATTCAACAGTGATTATGGAAACTGCACCATTAGCAACCAGCTTAATGCCTTTGAAAGAAACTCCCCAGGTCTTGCGTTGATGCCACCTACGATACGAGACTGATCTGGAGCGTAGCCAGGCCTCGTTCCACAGATGTTTGTGCTGAACGGATCTAGGAGGAGGCAAGGGTAAATATTAAACTCTCTAAAGAATCCTAAGTATTCCAGTCTTTTACAGGGAGAGGACAGTTGCCATTCATTTGACAGCGGAAGTGGAAACTGAACATGGACCTACCACACGGGACTGGTCGGGAGCGTAGCCAGGGCTAGTTCTGCAGCTATTTGTGCTGAAAGGATTTATGATGGGAGAAAGGTAAAAGTGAATTTCTCTCAGGGGCTCTAAGTATAATCGCATTTTCCAGGCTCTTACAGGCATTGAGAGGACAGTTGTCACCCTTTTGAGAACGGTTATGGAGACTGCAACAATCAGACTATAGGGAATCGTATTTTCAGGCTGTTACAGGCAATCAGAGGGCAAT
Organism: Temnopleurus reevesii; assembly: GCA_036244855.1. NCBI lineage: Eukaryota > Metazoa > Echinodermata > Echinoidea > Temnopleuroida > Temnopleuridae > Temnopleurus > Temnopleurus reevesii. The sequence goes on along the minus strand of BQKZ01010923.1, from coordinate 24,965 downwards.
TGACATAAATTCAACAGTGATTATGGAAGCAGCATATGATATGCGAGTGTCGTTCAAATTCCGAATTGATGCCATCCATGGAAACTCCCCAGGTCTTGCGTTGATGCCACCTACGATGCGAGACTGATCTGGAGTGTAGCCAGGCCTGGTACCGCAGATGTTTGTGCTGAAGGGATCTAAAAGAGAAAAGGGTTGATAAAAGATTCTCTGAAAAAACTCTTAGTAATCGTGAGTTTCCAGGATCTTACAGGCAATAAGAGGGCAATTGCCATCAAGTCAACAGTGATTATGGAAACTGTATAATTAGCAACCAGATGTATGCCTTTGAAGGGAACTCCTCAGGCCTTGTATTGATGCCCCTACCACACGTAGCTGATCAGGGGCATATCCAGGTCTAGGGCCTGTAACATAAAAGAGATACGATAAATCTTGCAATTAATTGCATCTCTTTGGTACACATTTTGCCATAGACTTACGATAAATATTTGTCGTAAGTTTAATTGCATCTTTTATGTTACAGGCCC
>BQKZ01010922.1:0-17855 GCA_036244855.1 Temnopleurus reevesii | reverse complement strand
ACTTACTTTTCTTAGCTGAAGCATCATCGCTGATGTGTTGTGTGATCCGTTTGCAGGTGGTTCCATCTCCACCGCACACCCCGCATCTATCCCACTGGAGCTTCGATGACATTTCCTCGTTACATCCTACGGGCTGCAAAAGAGATGCATTATACATGTATAAGGTTACTTATTACTGGAAAAATTGGAATTGCCGTTATCTCTCGCTTTTTCCAAGCATGATTAACTTGCTTGAAACTGAAAAACTGAAAAGACTGAAAAAGATCAGTTTACGAACTAAATCAACTATTGCAAGCTTAAAAACATATTATTTCTTTGTAAGTAAAATTATAATAAAATAAGGAATTGAAAAAAAATATATTTCAATTTTTCTTCAATTGGAATACCCCCTGATTTCACCCTTGCTTCAAGATCTACCATTACACAAGATATACTACCTCAATGTCTCATTTGATTTTTCTCTCAAGATCCCTGTCTTCTTATTTTGGGTAAATTCCATTTCTTTGCCATTTGCATTACGCTAACAGCGAGTGCATGTCCTGAAGAAATTCCTTGGATTTCCACATATTATCTGTTTCATACCTAGTGAATTTCAAAAAGTTTCAATAAACAGTTTTCAATACCGGTATATAACACGATATAAACTATTCTAAAAAATAAAGTCGACAATAGATCCGTACGCCGTGAATTGAACTGTGCGGACACAACAATCACAAGCCGATTCTGATTTGAATTACAAAGGAGCATTGAAGTGGTGTTCGACTTAATTTTAAGGAAATAGTTTAAGGAAATATATCGTGTTATATGAACTTCTTTTAATCGTAATGGACATGACACTTTCGTGAAAAAAACCCTTTGTCCCTCTTTTTGTCAATAAACGACAATTATATACATTTACTTACAACTTTCTTTCCGTTGACGCAGATATCTTCAGGGTTATCATAAGATGCTGGTGTCCCGTTGGTGACGTTATAGTTGGACATCGCGACCTCACCAGTCTCTTCCGATACGCACGTCAAACGGCAACGTAATGTTCCTGGATTTAGGGTTAAGTTCAAATGGTGAATTTATCAAAAATATTTAAATGATACAGGTCAAATAACGATAATGAGACGAGACAGAGAAGCGGGATGAAAAGGGAAAACAGAACCGAGATTCTGAGGAGGAAACTCAAACAGAACTAAAGGCCGACTCGCGCGTTTGCGTTTTAAGTCTGCGTCGGCCAAGCGTTTTTGAAAGTTAAAAACGCTGCTCCCTGGACGCACAAGGAGACTGGTCATACGGTGGACTGAGGCTCGGTGTACGCTCTTTGAGCGCAAGCCAAACGTCAGTCCACCGTTTGATCGGGAGCGTTTTTTAAATAAAAAAAAACGTTGGGAAGATGAAGGCTAAAAACACAAAGCTGTGAATCGACCTTTCGACAAATGATGAAAACACGCAAAGAAATAAATTAATCTAATAACATGTTCTCCATTCCATGAAATATTTCATTGAAATCAATCATAGACAGAAGCAAATTAAAAACAAATAGAAGCTAAATAGATTGGACACTGGTTTGAAATACATTACATGATTCGTACATGTCTCTATAATAATTATTACAATATAAACGGGAGTGTAATTCAAAACGAAAAAAGACAGGTAAAAGAAATTTATGCTTAACAGTAATTTATTTTCGATTCCTTAAAAATATTTTTGCCCACTTACTATTTCTGTTCTCATACGGTAGCCAGGTGTGTTTCTGATTCATGAAATTCCAGTTGCTGAAGAAGTTAGTACATTGCTCGGCTCGCTTGTCAAACGGACCATTTGGACACGCCTGATGGATAAGAAAGAAGAGGTTTTATAGGGCAGAATGGAAACAACAATAAACGTGGATTGCATATTTAAAAGTGATATTTGATTATTGTCAAAACCTTTTCTTCATAAATGTACAAATGTAAGATTTGTGGAAACTTAAAGACATTCTTAAGAATTCAGTATAGTATTCAACAACTTTCAAATGTGTGATATGGGTAACAAAAAACAACCTCGCACCATCTAAAAGTATGATAGGATAATTATTTAAGAGAGAAAATAGAAAAGATCACGAAAATATGTTGATTTAGACCATCGGACAGAGCGAGATTTCTTTCCCCAGCTGTTGTCAAGTTACTGTATCTTGAAATAAAGTGTTTGGAATTTGAGTAGTTACTGTTATTGCTAAATATTTGGGATGGGATTATGAGTATTATCTTTATAGAAATTATATTTGCAATTTTTAGGTAAATCAACATTTTCTAAGTTACATATGTATTTCGACAAGAATTAGACATATCATGCGATTGCAATGCAGTTTTGTTATTGTCATTGAAAGAGAAACGAATATGGACATATTCTACAGTTATATCTCATTACCTGTTGGTTACATAATCGAATATCTTCGCCTTTTCCAGAACACTCCCGACCTCCATACTGTGGTCTGTAGTGAATAAACAAAATAAAATTAGTTTCTTTTCGATACGATACACTTCTTCTAAACTGACAAAAACAGGAGCCCCCAAAAGATTCTTCGTAATAAATTTATGAAATTATTTCAATCAACCACCTTGCGAAAGACAATCCGGGGGGGTCTTAACTTTTCGCGATTTCAGGCTCATGCCTAATTTGTAGGCGTTGAGATGTTACATATTTAGTTTAGAAAGTAAAACAAACTCATCGGTCCATATACTAGTCCCAAAATGTCCCGAAATATCTTTCATTCACAGGAGAAAGTAAAAATAAATTCATAAATATATNCCTTTCATATAAAGTTATCATATTTTTCCCCAACAAATGAAGATTTTGTCATAATCTTTCATATAAAGTTATAATATTTTCCCCAACAAATGAAACTTTTGTTTAAAGATGTCATAGTTGCGCAGCCAAATATTTTTATTGTCCTTATAAATATGGGCTATTTCGATGTCCTACAAAGGGAATTACGAAGGTGAACATAAAACTACTTGATGCCGTCTCAATTTGAATTATAATTATACTGATCAATTATATTAGTTTTTCTCAGGGTTGTCTTATTTTTTCAAGCAATTTGCTTACAAGATAATCCTTCTTTTATTGTTTACATGTTATACAGTGTATGTTGACAAATTGTCATCACAGTTTATAGTATTTTATTTGATATTTATGTTCATTTTTGTGACCCTTTGTCAAAATAATACCCATGAATCATTTTATTTTTGCTATACCTCGAAATTATGTTGTATGCAGAAGAAGAAAAAACTAAACTAAACTAAACTCAATTTGAATGTTTGTGAGATTTCGGTTTACCTCGGATTATCACATTGTCTGGTCCTGTGTTGTGACCCCGTGCCGCACGTGTAGGAGCATTCTGACCATTCACTCCACGCGCTCCAATGACCATCAATCTGATTCTGTGAATACCTGCATGTACCTTGTACGCACCACTGGGGTGAGGTGGGGGGGGGGGGTAAGAAAAGTGAATCCATATTAGTATCAAAGTAGATTTAAAAATCAACTATGAATTTACACTATCTATTCTAATTGTTTTTACATTCTTGTAAATTTGCTTTACCAAATGTTCCTCTTACAATAATCAAGATTTCGTTTCTCGTCACCCTTTTTCTCTTTCATCACCCGATTCCTAACTCGTCATCATATCCATGTCTCCTCATTCCTTTTCTTTATCGTCATTTTATTATTTCATTGGCATTAATTGTTTTCTTCACTCCTTTTCATCAAAATTTTACGTCTTCATTGCCATTCAATTTTTTTCACATCACAGTTTTTCTTTATCGTAATTATACATCTTCATTGTCATTCATTTTCTTTCTCGTCACTCTTTTTGTTTCTCTCCACGCCTTCCCGTTCCCATCACCATGTTCCCCTCACGTCATCCTTTTACTTTTCCTCACCCTTTTGCTTTCTCGTCATCATTTTCATTATCGTCATCTTATGACTTCATTGTCATTCATTTTCTTTCTCGTCACTCTTTTTGTTTCTCTCCACGCCTTCCCGTTCCCATCACCATGTTCCCCTCACGTCATCCTTTTACTTTTCCTCACCCTTTTGCTTTCTCGTCATCATTTTCATTATCGTCATCTTATGACTTCATTGTCATTCATTTTCTTTCTCGTCACTCTTTTTGTTTCTCTCCACGCCTTCCCGTTCCCATCACCATGTTCCCCTCACGTCATCCTTTTACTTTTCCTCACCCTTTTGCTTTCTCGTCATCATTTTCATTATCGTCATCTTATGACTTCATTGTCATTCATTTTCTTTCCCGTCTTCCTTTTCCGTTCTAATCACCATTTTAATTTTTCTCACCATTCTTCTTTCTCCTCATGCTTTTCCAATCTCGTCACCCTTTCCTTTTTCGTCACCCTTTTCCTTTTCTCGTCATCCTTTCCTTGCCTGTCATCATTTCTATTTTCCTTTATCGTTTTCATAACCCTTTTAATTTCTCTTCATCATTCCATTTTCGTCATCCTTTCCTTTTCGTCAACATTTTCCTTTCTCGTCATCCTTTGTTTACGACACTCTTTTAATTTCTCTTCATCCTTTTTTTTTCATTTCTCGTCACCCTTTTTCTCTCTCGTCATCCTTTTCTAGCTCGGCACCGTTTCAATATCTCGTCACTTTTCCTTTTTCGTTATTCTTTTCTCTCTCGTCACCCTTTTCCTATCTCGTCATTCTTTTTTCCCTTATCGTCATCATTTTTCTTTCTCGTCACCCTTTTCCCCCTCGTCCCCCTGTTCCTTTCTCGTTATCCTTTCCTTTTTCGTCAACGTTTTCCATTCTCGTCACCTTTTTTTCTTTCTCATAATCCTTCTCCTCTTTCGTCACCCTTTTGCTTTCTTGTCGCTTGTTGAATTTCTTTTCTTTCTCGTTATTATTTTGCTCTCTCGCCATCATTTCCATTCTAATCATCTGTTTTCTTACTCGTCACCCTTTTGCTTTCTTGTCGCTTGTTGAATTTCTTTTCTTTCTCGTTATTATTTTGCTCTCTCGCCATCATTTCCATTCTAATCATCTGTTTTCTTACTCGTCATCCTTTTCCTTTCTCATCACCTTTTTTCTTTCTCCTCATCCGTGCTTGTACTTGACATCCTTTCCCTATCTCGTCATCCTTTTCCTATCTCGTCATTCTTTTCCTTTCCAATTACCCTTTTCCTACCTCTTTATCTTTTTAATCTCTCGCCACCGTTTTCCTTTCTCGTCACCCTTTTCTCTCCTCGTCATACGTTTCTTTCATCATCATCCTTTTATGCCTCGTCATCTAGTTTCCCTATTTTTAATTCTTGTGATGTTGTTATTTCTGTTGATAATGGACACGATATCCATTACAATAGAGCAAAGAGTATAATTGGAACATAAGCAAAATCACAATCAGACCATGGACACGAAGGTGACAATCATTCTCTGAACAATCATCGATAAACATTTATACTAAAGCCATTTGCCTAAATTCCAAGCAATACCTAGCTATGAAGCCACGAAACGAACAATAGACACTGTATTCATAACTGCCTCTAGATCACTATCTAAACACTTCTTGATAAATGCACAAATCTTACACACACAAGATGGAAAAGGGAATAAAATATAAAGAGTAATATAAGGAAAGCCATTTATATCTCCAAAAGGGTACATTTTTATCATCATGTTCCGTCGAACAACACACATTTGCACATTACATAATTTGTTTTCGGTATGTAAATAAATAAGCGTAATATTACCGCCATTTCCCTAATTAATACACTCAACTAATATCAAAATAAAATATTCCGAAAACAATCATGCAAATTTCATCAAAATGCATAATTCAATTGGCATGCATAAAAATCACCAGAGAAAAAAAAGATAGTGATTTAAAAACGGCTCGAATAAATCGTCTCGGATAACTTTCATGTCAAATAGCAGATTAACTTCAATACCCTCATTAGATAAATCTATAAGTTACAACCCAACATGACCCATGTCGTATAGTTCCAAGATGCAACGTTCAAACTTGCCCAAACAATGATGCTTTGCGTGCATATGGGATGCAAGAGGGCGGCAGACCCATCAGTGACAATGTGAACTTTTGGAGTAATGAACTTTATGTACTGTTCATAGCAATTATAGAGAAAATGCCCTAAATTTTAATGGACTATTTCATCATTTTAATCGAGATTGATTTTACCAGACAAGGTAAAATCAGAAATCAACGTAAATCTGTAAATACAACACAGGCCATTAAAGCTTTTAAATCATTAAAAAAACTGTCAAAACAGAAATACAGATTGGTAATTTCACTTTCCATTTTGCTGTTATTGGTTCCTTCGTTTATTGTGTCTGTGTTGTTACACATTTTTCCAATATTTATATGCAGCTAAATGTAAGAATCTGGCACCTTCGTTTGAAAGAATTTGTTCAGAAGCAAAAAAAATATTACGATATGGAAAAACACATAGCAAGGACAAGACTTAAGGGAAATCTTTTTGAAAAGAAATGGCAAGAATTAAAAAAAAAATTTGAACAATTTCAGAAATGTTGTGTTGTTTGCAATGTGTGCATATTTGTACATATGTGCGTGTATATACATACATGTATGCATATGTATGTACGTTTATGTTTATATATCTATATTTGTATTTATACCTTACATAGAATAAATTGTTTGCATTTATTTTGTAATAATCATTTTGAGCTTGCTTTAATAACACGTTAATTCATGGATGAAATTGTTTTTTTCAAAGTATGTTTTATATTGTAAACCATTTTTTTGTTCTCAAATATAAGCATCTGTTGTAAATGTAATGTTTATTTATTTAATAAAGGAGCCCTGTGGAAGGGTTAAATAAAACAAAAATAATAAAACATTTTTCCAATATTGATCTTAATATAGAAGTTTATTTTCTATATTTTTCCATTCCTTACTGCTCCTTACTGCTGTCATCAACTTATTAAAATTATATTCAACCTTGATTCGGGTTTGGTTATATGTGTATTCCAAAATTTTCAAGCGTTATTCTCCAGATTAGTTACGTCATATAAATTCGTTTATATCTACTCTAAAATTAAGGAGATTGTTTCCTGATTGTGAATAGGAAAATTGGTTGAGAAGGAATCCCAAAGTAACACACTGTCAACGGAGATGGGCGCCCCCTCTAGTCGGAAAATTCATTCCAATCTTACCATCCCCGGCCCACATTCTGTGCCATCTAACGGCGGACCTTTCTTAGTCTTACATATATATCTTTTTCGGTAGTGCATACACCATAGCTGTTCACATTCGTCGTAATCGTTGAACTGTTACGAAATGATAGAAAGAAGGGGTAGAGATACTGAGATGAAAGATGAGGAAATGAGGAAATGGAAAATTTAGTTAGTTGAGGCGGATCTCAAAATGAAGGTAGCTTTGTTTCTCTTCCAGCTAATCCATGATTTTATATCGTTTCTCTTCATGTCAAGGTGAATATATATTGTCATCACTAATTCATCACATGAATTACAATGATGGCATGAAATGCTTTTGCTTTTAAGCGTTTTTCATCAATGTTTTGTCTAAAAAATAGCCATTTATTTGCAAATTGGATCGATTTTTTTTACAATATTCATCTCATATTTTTTATTTCTTTTAATGGAAGGGAAACAAATTCCAACTCCATTTTGGAATCCTCGGGCCGATTGCAAAAAAAGCGTCTTAGCTATCTCCGATTTGAAAAGTCGTTTTCACTTCTTGTCTCTCCCATGACATAATAAATAATAGGTTGATACATCCATAGTAAGAGTGTCATAGGAAGCTCAGACGATTAAAGAAGTGTTGCTAGAAAGTTGCAGTTGATAGGCTCACGCACATCAATATAATTATTTCATGCGCGCCTTTTTTAAAAGCGCACACCATGTGCGAATGAAGATGAGCGTTCCAATTTGCAACTACTTTGTAATTGATTTGCAATCAGTTGCAGCTTCCGAGCAACTTCTCCTGAGAGTGTCATAAGAAGCTAAGACGGCTTAAAAAGAAGGTGATAGCTAAGAAAATTTCTTGCAACGGAGCCCCGCAATAGAATAAAGTCCCGGGCACATCAAACACGACACGGCATCACGGCACGATTTTTACGCGATGTCTCCCCTGTGATTGGCCAATTGTAGAACATCCTCTGCGTGGAGGAGCGCGCTGGCCAATGACAAACAAGATACTGCGTATAAACCGTGCCGTTATGCCTGCCTTGTTTGGTGTGCCCGGGCCGTAAGGCATCATGTATCTCTTACCATGCCGGGGCCGCAGGCGGTCCCATCCAAGGGCGGCCCGTTACGAGTGCGGCAGTTGTAACTGGTTGGATGCATGCACCATAACTCTTGGCAAGGATTGTAATAAAACTGTATCGAATTTCATTCAATAAAATGACAAACAAACGTGAAATATAAGTACAAAGTAAAGCATGCATCAATATATCTTTACGGTGGTAATATTAACAGTTATACCAGATTCAGTCACCGCGGAAAATTTAGAAAATGGGAGGGTGGTTGTACTACCAAATTGTCACACTCCTGTAGATTCTTATGGATTAAATATAAAATAATAAAATGGGGGTGCAGCCCCCCCCCCCCTCTCGCGAGTACCGCGCTACCTGTGACTTGTAATGGACAGTTTCAGAATTCAAAGTGTCATTAGGGAAAGAAACATAGCCACTACAAATTAAGAAATAAGATAATTAAAAGAAAATGTAACGTATATATGAAAACAATTACTTTTCAGTTAATTAAATTAGATCTCATTCTTCTGCAAGCACTTGTAAAGTGTAATTTGTAATAATAACTTGTATGAAAAGCCCTTTCCTTTAAAAAGATCGTCGTGAGCAGTAAAATAAAAATTTGTACATCAAATTTCTTTCAAATGATTTTATATATTATGTCGTTTTATTCTTGATTGTTTTACTGGTAAAGAGTATTGTTTAATCTGGTATTTATGATATTATTGAGACATAACAAAGCCCATCCCTTCCTTTTAAACAAAAGGAGCAAAAATAACGCCACGCAGGCATCACTTACCGCGGTACACGTGCGGTAACCATAACCGAAATCGAACCGGCATTGTTCATCCATTGTGTATCGCTGACCTGGGTAGCGCCGAATCTCCGGATAACCGCCATCAAACGGGTCGTCCCATAAACAGTAGTACCGACTAGGTAAATGAAAATTGTTTAAATATTTTTTTTTTTATTTTGTAGATATTAAATAGGTGCTTATGAAAAAGTGACGATGGATGGTCTTATTTTTTTGCTAACCAAACTTTCGTTCTTAGTTTCTATTTATTTCCTTGTCCGTATTTATGGTAGATTCATCTAACCAACATCAAATTGATCGTCCCATAAACAGTAGTACCGACTGGGTTAATGAAAATTGTTGACACATTTCGTAGATGATAAATAGATGCTTAGAAAGTGACGATGGATGCCTTTGAATTTGTGGCTAACCAAATTTCCTTTCTTAGTTTCTATTTATTTTCTCGTCCGTATTTATGGTGGACTCATCTAAATTAAGCCTTTCTTCCATTAAATTCCGTGTGTAGAAAACTTGGTAAATCCAACTTCAAAAGTTTTCGTTCTAATTCTTTATTTGTGACCAGTGAGAATGGTTTTCAAAATCTGTTTGTTTCCGCATGTTTGTCAGTTTTTATACGAACCCTTCGCATCTAACGATGAATTGAATTGGAAACGTCAATGGCATAACATGATTTGCGGAAAAGTGAAAATGTCTGACGCTCCCAGGGTTAGAAATTAATGACAAGTTAAATAATCAATGAACGATTCGAAAGTTTGGTGCAACATTTGAACTAACAGAATTAGACTAACCAAATACATTAATTTATAAATGAATAGACGAGTACGTTATAAATCGTTAACAAATCGTTTGTTGGAGGAGATGAAATTGGTGAGATTGGTGAGGAAAACAATTATATTTCCTGGACAGATGTAGATATATCATATCTGTGATATTACAACAAACAATGAGTACATTGACAATTAATGACGTCATCCTGTTAAATGTTGCCTTCAATCCCCATGCATATAATAAACGTTATGAAATGCTAAATGAGACGAAAGACCACAATGAAAACCGTGCCAACGAAGATATTGAATACGACGAAGAGAAATATCAAACAATAACAATGATAACCACAAAAAACTATGACAACAATTACAATTTTGATAATAACACCAAATGTCCCAATAAAAATGGGTACCCATTTTATAATAAATTTAAATATGACGAATAATATAGTCATAATGGTGGATCACGACGACAAGGAAAAGAAAAATATCTAAATACTGTCATTATGGCAGTATTCTGTATTCTGTTTATTCTGTCGTTGAATAACATATTGAAATTGAAACAAGTAAAGTCAGTAACTTTTATCAATAGAAAGAAGACAGGAGATGGAAATGGGAGTGAGAGAGATTGGTGGACAGAGGGAGAGAGAAGGACATCCAGACAGATGAAAAGGATGACATGTGTTAAGAATTATAATTCATTAATCCCATCAGAAAAATAGTATCAATGTTGTCAGGCAAAACCTCAAATAACATGCATAAAAATCATAGACCGTATAAAGGCCCGTGCACACCAAACACGGCACGGCATAACGGCACGGTATTTACGCGCTATCTTGGTTGTTATTGGCCGTCGCGCTCCTCCGCGCAAAGGATGCTTCACAATTGGCAAATCACAGGGGAGAAATCGCGTAAATACCGTGTCGTGATGCCGTGCCGTATTTGGTGTGCCCGTGCCTTAACTCCAAAATCATTCTGGCATGTATAGTCAATTCTGACTAAGAGTGCGGTTAAAACTAAATAAAGAAGAAGATACTAATCAAATTAACAAAATCACTAGGAGACAAATCAGAAAGAATTAAGAAAAAAAGATGAATTAAACAAGAGTGGAATGCAAAGAGGAATGAACGTTAATGATATCACACCAAAAGGAATAAGTCACGTGACAGAGTGTGTCGGATGTGAGTGAAACCGAATACAAGCAAACCATATCCACGATGCAATCAAACCGGATCCGAACCTACTCACGGGAGGTACCGATGAAGCTCGTACTGGCTGCAAACCGACCAGAAGTATCGCGTATACGTTGCCTTGACAACCGGTGACATGATGCTTCCTCGTAACTGGTCACGTTTGCACGCATTACCGACACCATCGTGTTCCATCCCGAAACTAAAGAGGGGTCGAAACAGAAGACGGGGCGAAAAATTGAGGGGTGATTTGTTCGGGATGTGTAAAAAGTGTGATACTCACGAGAGGTACCGTTGCAACTCGGCCCGACTACACTTCGACCAAAAGTAGTGAATGTAGGTCGAGATGACAACGGGAGCCATGATGGAGCCTCTTGTTGCGTCATCCTCACACGTGTTGCCCTGTCCGTCGTGCTCCATGCCGAAACTTTGGTGAGATGAAGGGCGGGAATATTAAGAAAATGGCGGGAAAGTGACGAAAATAATTCGTTGCGAAAGTGGTGATCACATTTAGTGTATATCACTGGTTAGCAGACTCGGGTAAGAATGCGTGATATTATGTGACCACAACTTTCAATCTCTTGGAATTCAATTGTAACGTAAGTACAGGGCACTAACTAATATTCAACCTATAGTAGGAGATGAATAAGATCAAATCACAACATATCAAGATTTACAAGAAAAAAATTATAATAAGTATAAAGCAGCATTATATTTTTTTTTGACAAACACATTATTCTTATTTCTGAAAAGGATTTTCAAATATTTTGGCTCCTTAGCCTTTTTCAACTGATTTTTTTCTCACCAGTAAAATCATTAGAATTTGTAACATTATTGCATTTGTAACATTATTGCATCAATACTATTTTTAAACAATCTTTTAAACTCACTAAGGCCCCGGTCACATAGAAGACCGGGAGCAGCACGATTCAACAAGACTCTCTGTTTACTTCACAGTTAGATACCTGCGAACAAAGAGTCGTGTTTAATCGTGTTGCTTCCAGGGCCCTATGTGACCGGGGAGGTGTTTCACCAAAATAAGAACGACTTTAAGAACGACTTTAAGTTCGACTGGTATCAGTTCTTGCGCTGAATGCGCGTAATATAGTGCGAACCATTACGCACAAGAAGGGATACTAGTCGATCTTAAAGTCGTTCTTAAAGTCTTTCTTATCTTGGTGAAACACCTCCCGGGGCTTAAAACATGATTATCAATCGACAAATTGATAAAATAAAGTGATATAAGCTTACACATGACCCGATTCATGAGCAATAACGAATGATGATAGAAGTCCTTCATCTTTGTTCAGAGAACAGCTTCTTGTGATGGCGCACATCCCAGTCACCGGAGCATAACCTGTAGAGAGATTAAAATAAAGTATTTTTGTAAAATCATTTTCACTACCTGTCATATTTTAAAGAAAAATAGTTAATAAGGCAAAGACTTAAACTAATTTTCATCAGATGACACATTTTGAAATATGTAATAACAAATTATGAGTATAGCCCTTCATCTTTGTTTAGAGAGTAGCTTCTTGTGATGGCGCACATACCAGTTACATGAGCATAACCAACAGAAAGATTAAAATAAAGTATTTTTGTAAATATCATTTTCATGAGCTCTCATATTTTTAAAGATAAATCGTTATATGGCAAAGACTTTAACTAATTTTCATCATGATGACACATCTTGGAATAAGCAATAACAAATGATGATAGAAGTCCTTCATCCTTGTTGAGTGAACAGCTTCTTGTGATGGCACACATCCCAGTAACAGGGGCGTAACCTGCAGAAAAAAACCGTCATAATTCAATCTCATTTATAATATTTATATGTCGTTGTCATATGAGAATCGATGGTAATATATGATCAGATTATAAACTGAATAAATGCAAAAAAAAGTATCACCAGCCGTTCGGAGCTCTAAGAAACTCATAACTCCAGAGAAAAATATTTTTGTTATTATTAATGTAAACAAAATAAATGATTAATTGTGCACCTACCGGTATAACGTCATCCAATTGGTAATTCGCCATTTCATAAGAAAAAATGTCATAACTTTTTCATAATTTTCCGATTTACAGCAAACTTGTTTATTCTGTTAATCATTTTCTCTGCTCTTTTTTTTTTGGAAAAAGGGTTATTTTGGGGTGGATTCTCCTTTCAAAGAAATGTTTATGACACCTTCTCTCAACATCATCATTACATTCAAGACCTTAAAGTTCAATTTTCCAGATCTGTATAGATGTAGGCCTACGTGTTTTAATGTATGAATGCTTGTGGAATGCTTCAATTGAACAACAACAACAAATAAGATTGGATCTTCAATCTAATAATTCTATCCAAGTTTCAATCTTTCCTTACGATTGATGCCCAAGATTGGAAGATTTCAATCTAATGTTCGATTGAAAATAGAGTTTAGTTTTTTCTTTTAGATTCAAATATCAATATATTTATTACAGATTGAAAATTTTCAATTGATTGCTCCAGTTACATACGTCCATGACGTATCTTTTGTATTTGTACTCTTTTGCAAGCTGAACATTCAATTTGATAGTTTAAGTTTTTACTCTAATGTATATATATCTAACTTCACAATCCCTTTCGATTGAAGAGAGGGAGTGAGATGCCCCTGCATGAAAATATTATTTACCACCGGGTGTTATCTATCTCGTTGAGATGTTTACTAGGGAAACATTCAGATGGCTCTGAAGATAAACAATCACATTTCTAAAGAGACACGGGTCATACATCGACGGTCATGACCGATAAGACATATAAAAGAGATTTTAAACTCATGTCGTTGATCTTCATTTATCATAAAAATAATTGGTCATGAAGATTGTTCATTATAAAACTAGGCTTACAAATAAGACCCTATGGACAAGACGCAGGATGTTCTACATAATACCGACTTTCCTTAATCGGCAACAAGCTTTATTTCATCAGGATCGATTGGTCCAACCCATTAAATATTCATGTTTTTATGAGCAACGTCGGATAAAAGTTATAGAATGTTGTTTTTGTGTGTGTGTTGTCAAAATAGAAATCGCTCCATTCCGTACTGTATCCCAAGGTTTTTTTCGTTAGATGATTTTCCATTCCCTTTTTCTTCTTCCATACACGTTAGTTGTTTTTTGTTCCGTTATCATTTAAATATATTATTTCTTCTTGATTTGCATTCACATTGGACGTTATGCATACAAGAAACTAAACCGATCTAAATAATTTGTTTAAAGGGTTACAGATTGAGGCGATTAACACAAAACATGCCCGAACCTTGATCTGAAATTGCTCCACCCAAAGAAATTCATAACTTGTGACTGGCTAGACCGGTCTTGATGAAATAAAACTCATTCGTTTAAGTGAGAATAATTCTTAAAAATATGGGTAAAGAAGACAATTAAGTATGGTAAATTTTCCGAAAATTATAAGTCAAGATACTCTTTATATTGGGTTCGTTGTAGATCGTATGGCGAACGGATGAGGAATCTGTGCAGTCCAATTCTAGTCAAATTGGTATCCGTACACAACTTATCGTTGTTATTCATAGAAACATTCTACCAAAAATTATCGAAAAAATGTAACACTTTTAAGAAATGACTTCTTAAGCTGCCCTTTGTGTGATCACGCGATAACGCATATACTGAGTGAAAGATGCCAGTAATTTATAATGACGGCTAAAATGTGGCACGATTTGTAGCGTAAAAGAGCAACCCAATCCGTTATTTAGGGAATCTGTCTCCAAAATTCTATGAAATAAAATAAATGCATATACAAAAATGAAATAATCGTGATTTTGAGAGGGTGTTACCATGAATACTCCTGATTCCGATTGTTATTTCATGAACCATGAACCATGAAAGTGACCAAAATATCGTGAACATTGGCCTCTCGAAAATCTTTTTGTGTGCGACCGAGTTACACAAAGTAATAACAAGCTGATCATCATTTTTATCTCTCGGTAGTAAACATGATAATAAACAACGACATTTTTGATGTAGGGATGTTAGGTTTCATGACGTGCAGCAGCTGTCATTTGACAATATTCTTCCTCTTTACTCTGCCTTCAGATAAGCCGCCAGTTTCTATCTTTGCAATGCGCATCTCTTTGATCAGGTGGGAGATAGAATTTACATAAAATTATTATGATTTTGATTTGACATTCAAAGGCTGGGTCTGCCCCAGAAAAACCTTGATCAGGCGAACAGATAAAAATGGGTTTAAAGTAAATCCGACAAGAAATAAGAAAGTTAGGAATATATACTGATTGAACGGTGGTTTTCATAAATTGCTGTATGGCATTCGTCAAAAAGCGTGACTTTTCGTCACGTGTCATGACGTATGTCACGCACTTCCTTTCAATGAACTTATCACGTGACCAATCGTTGCCAATTGGCATAGCAAACAACTGTTTGAAATATTCATAACTTTCTTATATTTATTGTCCGGTTTGCTTCAAACTTTTTTTTTATCTGTTCGTCTGATTTTTCTGCTTTTAGTAAATACAATAATTTTCTTGGTACTACCCATTCTTTAAGAATGAAGCCGGTGTCACAAAATTAGTCTTTATTTATGTAAGAAGTAATGAGAATAATGGGAAGATACCTACCCGCGGGGCCGAAATTTTCTTTGGTGATGAATATGGCATGGTCGTGATGTTCAGGAGCCGAGTCATCTCGGGTTGTCTGTGTAGCTGCCCATCGACACACATTGGTCAAGCTGGCTGGAGCATTGTTCTCAACCACCATGTATTTGGACTGCAAGATAAAAGAAATAACTTGAAGTTAAATCGATATGGATATGTATTTTTTTTAGATAATGAGGAATATCTTACTGAAAGATCAACAAAATTGTTTGTTTCAAAATCATCAAGCTGCTGGCTTCTAGTTTAGCACTGCTATCCCGCATTAAGGTTTAGTTCTGCCAAAGCGCTATGAATCGCGTTTTAATACGCCCATAAATTTAACGTCCCGCCCGAATAGCGTCCGCGTTGCAGAGCTAAAGCTCGATTTTGTGCTGCATCTACAACGAAATTTTACCATAGAGATTGCCCCTCAATAGAGTTTAACTGAGAAATCTCTAAATTGCCAATCCAAATAGATTACCTTTGAGTAACCCGAATTTAGAGAGTATAAAGTCAAATTGATTCGTTACATTAATTAAAAATTGACTTCTTAAAATAAAGAACATGTAATCAGCTTGATCAAACTCACCTGTTGCCGATTGAGAAGGACGATCCGAACCACAACAAATTGAATGTTAGCTTCTAAAGAAGGGTGCTCATACGCTGTGTTTACCTAAACCAAAATCAAAACAAAAGAAATGAAGAATAACAATAAAACACATTGCAATGAAAGAGCTTTTTTTATTTCTAAATAAATTAATGGACAACGACAATTTCCTCCCTCTTCTTTCAGCAACATTTCATCATGTTTGGGTTATCACTGTGAGCTTGAGAAGTTAAACAACTTCATCCAAGCCTTCATTAAACACAAATGAAAGTAACTTGCATGCTTATTCACTGAACAGGTATGACATATGGTTGACAAATTTCTCCGAAGCATGATAGGATAGGAAATTCTTTTGTTTGTATCTAGCTATTGTGGATGCGTCATGAAGTATTGATTCGGTGTAGGATTTTCTTTCAAGAATAGTCGTGAAAAGGAATAAGTAAAAGCTCTGGAAAACTCGTCCTCATTCATTCACTACTCGTGTTCCCTGCACCCTAGGTTATCTCACCTCTTTTGATTTCTTCATCAGAGACGAGTTAGTTAAATCTTTACGGAGCGTCGTGTTTTTTCTTGTTTCTTTTTCAAGCTTTTGCTCAGTCATTTTCAGTATTATTTCTTGAAAAATAAACCTGCACAACATGTTGCAACCGCAAACCTCTTAGAATGTTTACTACTGTGTAAGTTTTAGTCTTTTTCATCATGAAGTTGTTTGCTTTGTCCAACTCATTTGTCCTTTCTATTTACAGTGCATGTTATGTACAGCCGGTGTAGTTGTGAA
The DNA here is from genome assembly GCA_036244855.1 of Temnopleurus reevesii. NCBI lineage: Eukaryota > Metazoa > Echinodermata > Echinoidea > Temnopleuroida > Temnopleuridae > Temnopleurus > Temnopleurus reevesii. Next base: position 837 of record BQKZ01010922.1, on the reverse strand, counting down.
AGAGAGATGGGTAATTAATTTGTCTCAGTCTAATTAATTCTCAGTCTAATTAATGGCTCATAACATGCCGACCATGACCCTAACCTCGCATAACATTCGTGCTGCATCAAGAATATCCTTCCATTGTGAGCAGGCCTCATGATTTCGTTTACTTTGTAAAAACATTTGTCATTTCTGTTCACAGTACATATAGCTGGTGTGGTTGAGAAAGAGAGATGGGTAATTAAATCGTCTACGTACGTTTAATTAATGGCTCATAACATACCGACCATGACCCATGCCTCGCATAACATTCGTGTCGCATCCAGAATCTCCTTTGATCGCATCCTGGATGCAGGAGGGACAACTAATTGGAAAAAAGTAATCAACTACATTCAAGCCGTCACAATAGCTTGATAAACAGAAAATAAAGCATCTTCCCTCTTCATTCTATGAAGAAATGCGACACCTGGTTTGACCTTTCTCTGTAGAATAGTCGAGATATTGTGAATGCTTGAATGGGAATTGTGTACTTTGACCAAAACCAATTGTCGCTTCTGCTCATAGTGATGGGATAGCATTTGGGCCACCCATATCTTCATGTGACTGGAAGGGGAGGGGGCAAAAGGAAACCGTTGACATATAGGCCTACAAGCTCTGTCAGTGTGAAGGGGGAACTAAACTTTAATTTAGAAAGGGTTGCCCAAGGACTAACGATATCTTGACAGCAACAAAAAAATCTAATTTCAAATGGAAAAAAGTCCAGGGGCCGCACCTCTTGTGTTTTACCAACAGGAGCCGTAGCCACCTCCCCCTCTAGATCCGCCTCAGGATTTTAATTGTTATATATTGTCCCTC
>BQKZ01010920.1:0-14052 GCA_036244855.1 Temnopleurus reevesii | reverse complement strand
CTGATTGACATGATAACTGGTGCAATCATATTCAGCGCAGAACCTATGATAGTATAAGGGCCCTTTTACATTGATATGTTTATCCCTTGTTTTATCACAGCTCACATCAGTGTATATCTGATTGACATGATAACTGGTGCAATCATATTCAGCGCAGAAACTATGATAGTATAAGGGCCCTTTTACATTGATATGTTTATCCCTTGTTTTATCACAGCTCACATCAGTTTGTATCTGATCGACATGATTACCGGTGCAATCATATTCAGCGCGGACCACAAGAAAGTACAAGGACCTGTTCATATTGTGCACACAGAAAACTGGGTTGTGGTAAGTTAAACTTTCTTATTTTTCTTTTTTGTATTTGAATGAGAATGTGTATCAAAAATGAAAATAAAAACAAATGCCAAGAATAGATAATGATGTATAAATTCTTTGCACATTTTAATCAACAGAAAATTTGAAATTGAAATATTTGTTCAAATTCAATTTTGGGTTTCATAAGTGATTGTTTGAATATTTTCCTTGTCTTGTATTTAAACCATTTGTCTATTCTTTGCTTTTCAGTATCAATATTGGAATCAAAGACTCAGAAGAAATGAAATAACCGTTCTAGAGTTATTTGAAGGAAAAGAGCAGAAAAATAGGTAAGTTGCTTTTTTCAAGAATATTTTGTCAATGTGTTGTGTCAGTGTAAAGATGAAAAGCAATTTAAAGCTCACATCGAGTATTTCCAAAGAATTTTACTGTGGAAAATCAGTGGTAAGAACGATGATAAATGTTTAAAACAATACACACCAAAACTTGAGTTGACTATGGAAACTTAAGTATTTCTAAACTGACTAAAAGCTTAATAATTTTAGTCGCCACATCCACTTTCACTTTAGCCAACACAGGGAGCAGCATGTGGGGCAGTGTAGTATTATAAAGCCTATTTTCTGAGCATTCATTCACTAACTATTCTTTCCTTATACATTTTCTTGCAAAATCATTTGGTGCATGTTAGATTTTTTGATAGTTTTTTACCATTCTTCTCAAGTTTTTATAAAGTCTGTGAATATTAATTTTCCTGTTATTACCAAAACTATATATGACATGAACAATTATTCCTTAGTTTGAATGACGTCGTGAGTTCACTGGAAAAGCTCAATTCTTCTTTTTGAATTGTAAAAAAAAATATATCAAAGCCTTTTCAATGCAAATAAAACCTCCAATTATGATGTCAATCACAATTATTGAAATGTAAATATTTGGCGTTCATCGCTGAAATTATTGTCTCCTTTTTCCTGTGATACATAACACACATATACACACATGGGACTTACCATTGATGGCAAATGTCTCATCAATTGTAAGTTCTATGTGACGGGTGCTTGATATGATTTTGAGACATGAAATAAGTTGACAATTATTAATCATATTTTGCCAGCCATAGCTCAAGGAAGTGTTCAATTGTAATTTTTTATTTGGCGAGTGAAATAGTTTGAATTGAATATGATTGCACTTTGTTTATCTTTGCAGTACTCTATTTTCATCATTGGATCCTCCCAATCTGCCACTTGTTGAGAGACAATCCTATGTGCTGCCCTCTGGAGTCCAAGCCATGTCAGCTACGTACACAGAGAAGGGTATCACAGCAAGGCATATCCTTAGTAAGTCACACACGCTGTTCCTTACTTGCCAACTTTTCTGATTTCTTAAGTGTAGTTCTTGGGGGCCAGTGCATAAAACTTGAAAGTGTTACAACTTAGCTATTAAGTCTCCGGATGTCTAACAGTCAATCAGCATCAAAATTTGCAAAGTTGTTATAATTCCAAAATTCTAAGAATCTGAGAAAATGTCTGAATACTGACAGATCTTCCGATTGCAGACACGCCTTTATACTGACTAATAACCTTACATAAAGCTTAACATGAAGTTGTCATCTTTTCTGTTTTTCTCGCTACCTGGAAAATAAAAGGTATTTTGAAATAGGTCATAGAAGAATATCTTTGATTAAAAGACTACCAGAGAGTAAGAAAATATGGCTTTCAGACTATGACATTGTCTGCAAAGCCTACTAATCAATGTACGCAAAAATATTGTAGCTCTAATGAGTGAATTCAATAAAACCCCATGAAAATTTCAGCTTATACATTACTCAGTATCTAAGTCTAATGGGGTGTTGCTCAAAATCAACTGCAAATCAACTGCAACTTGTAACGCGCATATTAATTCACGCATGGTGCGCGCATTTAACAAGACACGCATGAAACAATGATTTTGATTGGCATATTCCGATCAACTGCAACTTGCGATCAATTGCAACTTTTGAACAACACCCCCTAAGTCCAAATGCAATAGCATTCCTATTTCTTTCTCCTCCATACAGTGTCTCTCTCCTCTGGAGGTCTGCTTTCATTCCCAAAGCGGTTCCTGGACCCACGCAGACCCATTGAACTTAGACCAGAACACAAAGAAGAGGGTCTAATCCCGTATCTACCAGAGCTACCAATCGCTCATCAATCTATGGTTAATTACAATCAATCTGTAAGTGAAGATTATGATACATTCAAACACTTTGATAGTATTTTGATGTATTATATCAAGGGTGTCCTAGCGCCCATTTGTCTTTATTAAACCATAATATATTTGCTATTGCCTAAAAAGTTAACTGTTGGTCAGAGTTTTAAAGATACCAAAATATAGTCTTAATTTGTTTTCAAAATGAAGGCTATGGTATTGAATTGATGAATCTAAACAAAAGGGGAAAAGATATCTCCAGCTATAAATTATCTTTAAAAAAATTCCCTGTAGCCATTGATTTGATTTGTATATTTTGAAAGAAGCATAAATTGAATACTATGACAAAAGCACAGTCATACAAAATACATGTTTATCCATTTCAATTTTTCATAAATCAATCGGGCAACACTTATTTGCAAAATGGAGGGGAATGTAAAAAACTAGAGCTTGTGGGATGCACGCCCCTGTTAAAAATCAATTTTTATTAAAAAAAACAATTGAAATGACAAGTCCATACTGATAACTAGATATTTTACATGACATTATACAAATATGCACATGTATGTTCCAATGTTGTCTCTGTTATTAAAGATTTTAATCGTTTGTTTGTTGTTGATAGATATTTGGAGTCTCTGGCATACAGACAGCACCAGCTGGATTAGAATCAACGTGTTTAGTTGTGACATATGGATTAGGTGAGTACTATTGTGTTCTATTCTGTATTATTGTTTAACATGGGATGGTGTTTCTTCAAATTAAGAAATACTTTCAAGAACAAGATTAAAGGGGAACTACACTCAGACATTAAATTGCTATCATTAAATGAAGAAAAATAAGATGAACAAACTGAAAATTTGAGCAAAATCGGATAATCCATTGAAAAGTTATTATTTTCAAAGTTTTGATCTACACCCCTCATGGGCTCCTTAAATTGACAAAATGGCTGCCAACATGGAGAACTCTCCATTCACCTTGTACACAAAATGTCACATTTTCCTAATTTTCCAGAAAAGTAGACAAATTTTTTTTTCTTCGGTTGAATATATAATAGCCACATCAATTCTACAAGCATTCCAGAAATAATGGTGTTGATTCCTCATTTGAATTATAATATTGATAAATTTTCAATGAATTTATATACAAAGTGAATGATGAGTTCTCCATGTATGACATCACAGATTATGCCATTTGGCTATACGTTGCCAATTCAAGGATACCCAGCACAGGTGGAAATGATAACTTTGAAAATTCATAACTTTTTAACGGATAATCTGATTTTCCTCAAATTTTTACAGTTTTTTCATCCGATTTTTCTTCATTTACTGAAAGTATATTATTGTCTGGATGTAATTCCCCTTTAAGAATGGTATCTGGTATCTGTTCTTGTAATGAATGGTTGAGAATCTTACAGGTAATAATAATAACAATAATAATAATGATAATTTTCTGTTCTTGTAGAGCAGATAACACATACCCATGACATGTCCCTATGCACTTACGAAGCAGAAAAGAAATAACAAAATGGAGAATAGAGATCTGCTTTAAAAGCAAGAAAAACAATGTACATCTGATATTGCGCATTGGGTTCATGTACATGCAAAGCAGTTGTTGAACAAATCCTTCCTAAGCATAGCCTTATGCCTTACTGTAACTTATTACAATATTTCTCAAAGTCATTCTTCACGTTGAGAAGGACCTGGTGAAACACTCCCCTGGTCACCAAATTTGCATGAACATATATGAACATTTTGAAGCTTCTAATCTGAAATGTTGGAAAATTAGCGGGCTGCCATTTCACTTGCACAAGAACTATTTATCTTTATTCTCCACAACTCTTTTTCCAAACAAAATTTTGTTTACACAGGATCAATTCATTAAAGGAAAAAAAATGAAAAATAGAAAGTTTGAATGATGAGGCCTTATCTTATATCTTCCTCAATATTTTATTTAGTGACACTTCAAACTCATCCATTTTTTTTAGAAGCATTATGGTTCTCTGACTTGTGATTTCCTTGTTGATCTGTTCTTGTTGTTTTGTGATGACGATAAGATTCCTTCAAATATTTATATTTTTCTCATTGTTCGTTCATTTCCCTTCTTTCAGATTACTACTTCACCCGTGTGATACCTTCAAACCTGTTTGACGTTCTCAAAGAGGACTTTGAGTATATGTTGATTTATTCATGATTTATTGTAATAATAATAATATATAGCATTTAAACATGCCATCTCTCTAGTCACCTATTCAGAGGCGCAAGACAAATAATCTAATATTATTACCTGGCCATAGCATAGCTGCCAAGTAGGCGCTTCTGCATTTAGAAGAATAAATTCCTGCCGGTACCCATTCACCTCACCTGGGTTGAGTGCAGCACAATGTGGGTAAATTTCTTGCTGAAGGAACGCCCTGGGAGAGATTCGAACCACCGACCCTCTTGTTAAGAGGCGAGATTCCGAACCACTACACCACGACGCTCCCACGACTTAATAATAAGTATTCATCTCCTTCTTTTCAGATTACTACTTCACCCGTGTGATACCTTCAAACCTATTTGATGTTCTCAAAGAGGACTTTGATTATATGTTGATTTATTCATGATTTATTGTAATAATAAGTATTCATCTCCTTCTTTTCAGATTACTACTTCACCCGTGTGATGCCTTCAAACCTGTTTGACGTTCTCAAAGAAGATTTTGATTACATGTTCATCCTAATGGTGTTATCAGGTCTCGTCGTAGCTGCTCTCACAACCAGACGATTAGCCTCTCTCAAGGCTCTTACAGAGGCGTGGAGATAACCATAGCTGTGTAGTCTTAGGATTTAGACTTTGATTATTTGTTAATTTGTTCATAATTTGTTTTAATAATAATCATTCACCTTCCTTTTTCAGATTCCTGCTTCACTTGTGTTATGCCTTCAAACCTGTTTGACATCCTCAAAGAGGACTTTGACTATATGTTGATTTATTCATGATGCGTTGTATTTATCAAAATTAATCTTGCTTTTCAGACTACTACTTCACTGGTATGATGTCTTCAAAGAAGACTTGATTTATTCATGATGCGTTGTAATAATGAATATTCATCTCCATTTTTTATTTACCTCCATTGTTTCAGACTACTACTTCACCCGTGTGATGCCTTCAAACCTTTTTGACGTTCTCAAAGAAGATTTTGATTACATGTTCATCCTAATGGTGTTATCAGGTCTCGTTGTCGCTGCTCTCACGACCAGACGATTAGCCTCTCTCAAGGCTCTTAGAGAGGCATGGAGATAACCATTGCTGCTTAGTCTTAGGATCTAGTTATTAACTTGCAGGGAAGCCAAACTAAAAGGGTATTCTTTGAGTATTTCACTTGAGAGGGGGTATTGATCTATGGGGAAGTTGTTCAAAAGGTGCAATTGATCGCAAGTTGCAGTTGATTGGAACGTGCCAATCAAAATCATTGTTTCATGCACGTCTTGTTAAATGCGCATGCTGTAAAATGAAAGTGTGCGTTACAATTTGCAAAGTTGCAGGTGATTTGCAGTTGATTTTGAATAACACCCCCTGTGTTCATTACTTTCTTTTCAGAGCAAAAGGGTATCATTGTATAATTATCTGTCTAACTGTACAACAAGACAAAACAAGCCATGCATCTCAGGTCCGTGGTTCTTTCTGTACCCAAGGCCATCTTTTCTTGTAAATCACAGCTATGAATACATTTAGTTGATAGGCAAAATAAAGAGGATTTTCAGTGAGACAGGTGTGATGCACTTTGGCATTGTTGGGTTCTGAAATTGTGATATCTATTTATAGATGTGATTATTCCCAAATGAGAGGGAAAACGATACATAGAATAAAGAATACAATTTCTAATTGGCGTACCTGCTATTACGTTTGATGAGTATGTTGTTTTATGGATAGGCATATGCACATGGAAAACTTATATGATACTGTAATAACAATAATCACACTGAAGCAAGTCCTACAGAATTAATAAACCCTTGAATACAGCTAACTCTTACTTGCACAATTATTCAATTTGGACATGTTCAATAAGGCAGAGTTGAATGTATTGAAACAAATATGTCATAGTTTCCCTTATGGAATGATAAAGACTGGCTTTTTAAGCCTGATTGTTCACACATGGATTCTGTAATTTTGATGATACTTTGCATCTCTTCATATAGAAATAGTAATGTAGGTTAATGTTTAATGTGAGACCTCTGAAATGTTTTACTGAACTTTGACTTTCTTTCTTAAAACACCTAGGAGGGGCAGGGTCTATAATTTTAGATAGTAAAACGAAGAATACACAACTTTTTATTGAGAACATTTTTCAAAGTGGGCGCACTTTAGATTAAAAAAACCCTTCACAAAACTTTGAAATATGTTCTCATTAAACATTTGTAATTTCTTTCTTGTACTATTATTTGAATTTATTTTGTGTCACTCTTTTGAAACTAGGATCTATAATTCTAGGATTTTTTTGTACATCATGTTTAAATGTGATTAAGAAGAAAATGAGATTTTGAGTGTTTTAATAAACAAAGAAAGATGTCTCTTTAGTTTATACAATAATTATGTGTCTTATACTGATATATTTGTTTGGGACTTTGTGTTTTGTCTATATTTAGCCGTAACATTTTCTTGTTTCAAAAGTTCCTAGATGGTACAGTATAGGTAGAAGTTCAGACATTCTTGATTTATTGTACATCTATTTCATCTACATGTCCTTGTTGAATTTGTAAAAAACTCTTTCTATGAAATTTTGCAATAATGATTATATGAATATGTATATTTGTGAACAGTATGGTAGTGTAATTTTATATTCAAGTGTCAGCTCCTAGAGTATACAAATTGTGACATAAATCGAAGTAAATTTCCCAGAACATGAACTGTTTGGTGCTAGTATGGTCAAGAGCATAACATGGAGACCTGAAAGCGTATCATTAATGAAGACATCTAGTATTGTAAAAGCAATTACAGTCAAACCTTTTGATAAGGACCACCCAAGGGAGACAGTAAATGTGGACATAAAAAAGCAGGTAGGCCCTATAGACAGGTTCATTTCCTTGTAAATTGGAAACACTTGTTATAAATCAGTGCTTCATGCGTATAATGTTATTCGATAATTAAAAGTCTTGTCCAAGGTGACAGATTCATTATATTTATTCATGTTTTCTACCCTCTTATTACTACATGTAGAAAGACAAAAATTGTATAAAATTATTTTTTTTTTTTTTTGCAAAGTATGCAAATGTAGTAAGATTAGATTTCCTAGTTTGGATCATACATTCTGTTAGTTTGAAATACAATTACACAAATGTAATGATATAGGTTTGGGCATAAACCTAATACCTCGTAGGTCTATGGTTTGGGTAAGCTACTTGAAAGGTTTGTCACTCTGAAAGATTAATTGAAAAAGTTCGAAAGAATTGGGGGAAAAAGTTCATCATTCTGATGGTTGTTTGCCCCATACTAACAATTTTTGTTGCTACGCTAGAGGTTGTGCTTTCACATACACTCAAAGAAATTGATTTCGGAATACCAGACCATCAGAATAATGCCACAAATAGTCAGATATCGGAGTCCCCTTTGTTCAGTAGCAACAACTTGCAAATTGCCAATTGCCAAGTGTGAATTTATGGAATGATTACGGTAGCTTCACTCATGATCTGTTTCCTGATATAAAACTGAAGCCCCAGTCACATATAGGCTCTGATTGAACACAATTGAACATGATTCTTTATTCAGGGACAGAACTGTCTACAGGGTCGTGTTGGGTTATGTTCTATTTGGGCTTCAATGTTACTTCGGCTTTGTGTTGTCTTTACCACTTACTTTATCTTTACTCTGTACACAAGTTACTGTGTTATGCTATAAATAACATGTTTCAACGGGTTCCGTAACACAGCATTAGTATAGCTCTTTTGTCTCACAAAATTGTTGTACAGTTCAATCTCGTTATAAACAGCAACGATATATTGAGGTCTTGTTATAACAAGGTATTTTTAGGGGCTCACCTCTTTGTTTTCTGCTGTATTTCATAACAAGGTTTCAATACAGAGAGGAAATTTTGCTGGTTCCTAGGACCTCATTGTAATGAGCTTCAACTGTATTGTATTATTCTTGTTTGTCAGGTGGAGACTACATCTGAAAATATGGATTAAAAGAATTCATAAATATGAATGCAGTTTGTGATCTCAGCTCAGTTTGTTTTATGAGAAGCTTCCTTCATTTCTCCTTTGTTTCAATATGCCCCCTCATCTCCTTGTCTAAACTTTTTCATCTTCCCTTTCCATCTCTCTTTCTTTGTACAGTCCAACCTCGTTATAAGTAGCACTGATATAACGTTATAATAAGGTAGTTTTCCTGGTCCCATCTCTTTTATTTTAGTGTATTTTGGCCCTGATATAAGATTTCTCTGGTCCCAAGGACCTCGTTAAAACGAGGTTTGACTGCATTTCTTCCTTTTCTGTGAGCAGAATGGACAGAGAATGGACACATGTGTCATCTGTTCTGTATTTGTTTGCAGAATAAGAATTAATGTTAGTTTTATTTTCTAGAGCTTTTGTGAAGACTTAGATGTGAGTTATGGTAAACTGAGACATATTCAATTTCTTTGTCCACACTGCTCATAGTGATTCATTAATACTATACACGTACATTTCTTTCACCTCCCACCCTACTCCCTGTCCCTCTTTCCTCACATTTTTTCTCTCCCACTCTCTCAGTAGCTTCAATGAAATTTTAAAAAAATTCCAAAATGCAAGTGGATACCTCTTTACTCCATGTACACCCCTTCCCATTTCCTTACACCACATCTCTTCCAGCCTCTATCTGTATCCTCAAACAGACTGGGTGACTTCAAGTACGGTGTTCGGTGTTGGTGTTGAGAGAGCAAAACGGTCCGTAAACCTAGCTCCAACACCGTTGGTCAGGTTACAGAAGTGATACAGAAATGACCGGAAATACGTCAGAATCATGCGAGGTCTACACTAAACACCGACGGACTTCAAATTTGGTGTTGAGGCTGGTGTTGGTTTTGCTGCAACACCAACACCAGCGTTCTAACACCGTACTTGAAGTCACCCACTGTCTCTCTCATTGTCGCCCCTTCTTATCTGAATGTTTATTGTATTCCCTCAATCTTTTTCCCCTATGGTCTTCCTCTCCTCTCTTCAGCTGCCTTAAATATCACTAATGGGGTGTTGCTCAAAATCAACTGCAAATCAATTGCAACTTTGCAAATTGTAACGCACACTTTCATTCGCGCGTGGTGCGCGCATTTAACAAGACGCGCATGAAACAATGATTTTGATTGGTGTATTCCGATCAACTGCAACTTGCGATCAAATGCAACTTTTGAGCAACACGTCCTAAGGGGTAGTTGCTACAACGTTGCGATCAATTGCAAGTTGTAGTTAATAGGCAAGCACCAATCAAAACAATTGTTTTGTATGCGTCTTGTCAAAAGCACAGCAGTGCACATTCCAATATGCAACTGATATGCAGTTGATTTGCGATCAATTGCAACCGTGTGCCAATTCCTCTTCCTCTTTCTCTTCCTCTCCATTTACTTTCTATGAAATGAGCATTAACATGTTTAAAACATCTGATTCATACACATATCTCATATGTGCCAACCGTCCACAATATGCTTGAGGATAGAAATTAGAATGTGGGTTACTTGTCACACAGCTGAACTACATATCTCATGAGAGGAAACATATGGTTATTGTTTTCATACTTTCTATCATGAAAAATTATTTTCAGCTTATTTGTGGTTCGCATTTTAATTTCAAACCCTAATGTATATGTCGGAGGGTTGGCATTCAAACAACGACTGTCATCCATGTTTCCCTGAAATTAACAAGAAAAGAGACATAACATTGTTCAAAATGTAATAAGCATCCTTTATACATTAATATACAAATTTACAAGACACAAAATACTACAGTAAATTGCAATTTCTCATGAAACGATTACGAAACAAGATAATCAAAAGTTTAAACAATTTTGTGTTGACAATCCTCATCAAAGTTTCTTGTCTTATGGGGTGTTGCTCAAAATCAACTGCAAATCACCTGCAACTTTGCATATGGTAACGCACATTTTCATTTGCGCACGGTATGCGCATTTAACAAGACGCGCATGAAACAATGATCTTGATTGGCATGTTCTGATCAACTGCAACTTGCGATCAATTGCAACTTTTGAACAACACTCCCTTAGTATCATATCTGCTAATCACCATATTCTTTCAATGAAGCTTGAGGCCCTGTTCAACAAACCTATATTCCATTATCACCATCGAAAATAGTCAAAATAAACCTATAACTGACAAGACCATTTTTCAATTCAGTGTGCTTAACCAATACATTTGGATAGAAAAATGTCTCCATCTTTATTTACTAAAAATCTAATTGACATGATTCTTTTCACACACATATTTTGATGACAATGTCACAATATTCATATTGCATAAAATATTCATGTAACAATCAATTACCACTTTCCATGAAATGGTTACTACATGTTTTTTTTCAGATATTTGCATGAATGGAAATTTTGTAATAATTATATAATATTGGATGGCAATAAATGGAATACCAGGGAATATTGCACGAGTTAGGGCAATATTGCACCAATCGAAGATGAGTGCAATATTGGCCCTAACGAGTGCAATATTCCCGGTATTTCATGAAATGAAGCCATCCAATATAATTATTATTATCTTTACATATACCAGAAGGCTGGTCACTGCTTTGCGCAAGCGTAAAATTGAAGCCGTACAATATGGCTTAATATTGTACGGCTTAAAACTCTCATATAGATAATAATAAAGATTCTTGTATGATGCAAAGAACAGAATCGTCTTCATGAGCTGAGTAGGTCTGAAAACATTTCAGGTTTCAAAACTTCAGCCTGTATAAACACAAAATACCCTGGAATTGTTCCTCATTAAAAGATACAGAAGCATGTATTTGTTTTATAAAATTAAATTTCAAATTGTTAACCTGGGTGTAAATTGAAAAGAGAAACAAAATTTGAATAGCAACATTTTGTTTTTCACATAGACTCTCTAAAATCTGATGGAAAAAAAGAAAAAGAAAAGAAAAACAGTCAAATAATTAATGTCTTTCTGCAGAGAACGTCATGTTCCATCATGGAATATTAAGCAGAATTGTTTAGGTCCACCACAGGACCTTGAAGAGCCTAGTTGTTAACAGAACAGCCAATTTGGCACGGCTATCCATCAAGACATCATGATTTAAGGATAGCATGGAAAGTTCGTGAAAGCTCACCCCTTTTCCTTCTCGATAAGCAACGACTGCAACGAATACTGTTCTTCGATATCCAGCTCAATAAGTCTCTCTATACATACCCTGGCTCAAGATGGAACGTCACATATAAAGATTGGAACCTGCCCAAAGCTGGCTGCAAGGTTTCTTTGGCGGTATCTTGGAAAGTTTCTGACAGCTCATCCCCTTCTCTATGCCCAACGATTGCTGGTCGCAACAGCAGACAAGACTGTTCTTTAAGATATCCAGCTCAATAAGTCTCTCTATGCATACCTTGGCTCAAGAGTACAATGTTCATTCATAGCAGTAAATGCCTGTCAAGTGTTGGTAATGGCTAGATGGAAGGCTTGCCAGAAGGTTTCCTCTTTCCATTTTCTTACAGGAACATTTTCAGGCACGCAAAGAGAACTATCCTCGAAGACATCTCACTGAAAGGATATCACATTTCTTTAACCAAACGTCAGTTCACGAAGGCAAGAATCTGTCAAGGGTTGGTAACGGTTGGCTGCAAGGTTTGCCAGAAGGTTTCCTCTTTACTCCACGGGGAACTTTCTTCAGGTGCGGTCTGATGACAGGCTGATGGACAAAAATTGTTAAGGAAGAAATAGGGCACTAGTAGGAGTTGCATGACATTATGACTATCTGCTATCCAAAGGTAATCTGAAAAACTATCAATGCAGTTCAAGGTTAATTCATATATTTCTTCATAACATGAAATCAGAATTGTAATATTCAAGAAATAAAATGGTAGAAAAGAAATATGAAGAATTCACAAACTAAACTTCATACGGTTTTGAAGGCAGAGGTTTAACCATGCATGGGTTGCTGTAGAAAGATAAGCAAACTTATAAAATTCAGATGATTCTTGTTATAGCTGAGGGTTTAGAATTATGAATATAGCACTGACTGGGTCTGGTCACTGCCTTTAACATGATGGCATACTCATGTCAGACCTAAGGATTTGTCTCTTCTTCCCAACCTTACTAAGAAATCAAATACAGGCCTCCCAACCCTGATAACAGAAAAAGAGGAATAGTTTGCTGAAAAATAGGGATATAACTATGTTTCTCATAGAGCTGTGTAGTAGAATTATCAAGAAAAATGGGAAAACTCTTCTGAAATGTTATTGAAACTCTCTCAAAACAGTTTCCAAAAAAAAAATCTTTCCTCAGAATTCTTAATAGTTGGGAGTCTGTATAATACATAAAATATGTATTATGATAAGAATAATTCTAAAAAGGATACATCAATCTGATTGAATTTCTCATGGCCTCCCATGCCATTGTAGCCTTTCCTCAGACTGTCATCATTTCGTCCACAGAGGGCTCTCCTCTTATTGAACAGACTCGACGATGCCAAGGTATTCTTCCATACAGCTGACTCTGATACACTGTTCTCAGGCTGGTTGAAGAACAAAAATGAAAAATATTCATATATATTCATACACATTCATACATACTCATATATATTCATACTTATTCATATCCAGTCTAACCTCGTTATAACGAGGTTGTTGAAACCAGAGAAATTACCTCTTTAGGCCTATATTGAAACCTTGTTATATCAGGGCCAAAATACAATGCCGAATACCCAGAGGGTGAACTCTATAAGGCCTTATATGGTTCACCATGATAGCTTTATCATACAAATACAAATGTGCTATGGGCATAAATTCAATTCATTTAATTAATTTCATTCATTTATTTGTTTATTTTTTCCAGTAAAATGAATACAAAGCAACATATTAACATAATACAAACATTTGATAAATTGGAGAATACATACATGATTGAAAATGGAGAAATCCACAAAAGATCCCTCAAAACCACTGATGTTAAATATCAACTCATTGACTACTGGAACAGGCATGCACAATGTCTATGGGAATTCTAGAATTCTATAGTCAATGGGTTAATCTACATCTACACCTGTAAAAAAAATAATAAAAACTGCCACCATCACTGACAAGCTTAATCACAAGGAATAGAAAGTTCTGGCAGATTTAAATTAGAGGAATGACAGAAATTTATTGACCTTTCTTGGATTTTTACCCCCAAATGACCAAGAACTATTCTGGTAAGAAGCACTCCATTTTTTAAACCACCTACCCTCTTCATCTTGGTTGCAAACGAGGTCGTCTTGACAAAGCGAATACCAAGCTCCTTGCAGGTGTTCCTGGTCTCCAGACTTGGACTAGGGAGACTCAGGTCCGGTGTTTGGGGGTCACCAGGCTCAACTAAGATGATACTATCGTC